>PITA01017722.1:0-42481 GCA_004023965.1 Spilogale gracilis | reverse complement strand
GTGGGGGGCTACTGCGTGGGGCTGGAGTGTGGGCATGGGTGATTGGGACAGCTCACGGTGGCCTGCTGAAGGCACAAGGTGGGACTCCCATGTGCTCCCTGCTGGCATGAGCAAGGCTAGGGGCTCATCACCATAGTTCTTTGGTCCAAGGCTAGAAGCACACCTTCCCTCCACCTTCCAAAGTCTTGAGTGTGTGTTTTAGGTTACCTGAGAAGACTTCCGCATGTGCTCTTGAACGTTCTTCCACACTCTTCTGTGTCTTTGGTTTCTGCCTGACTGGGATGATAACGTGGAGTCATCATAGACCACGGCCGCTGCCAATATGTGAGCACGTGTCCTTGCGGTGCGGAATTCCCTGGGTCTTTGTGGCAGAGTCCTTGATCCCACCCACATGGCCACAGGGCTCTGATTTGCATCTGTGAGACCATGAACATCTCTGCCCACTGTGTTTCGTTTGTCTTTCCAGACTTGGGTCTGTTCTCGGGCGCAGAGCCAAGGGTGAAGGGAAGGAAACCTGTAACTCTTGTCTTGATGTGTAGCCCGTTATTTTCTCCGGAACCTGCAGAGCTAGCAGGCACTGCCGTCATGCAGCTCTGATTTCCTTGTATCTCACCAGCAGTGGCGCTCCTGTGTGTTTCTCCTCCAAAGAGCGTCAGGGAGTAAGCCCCTTCCTCTGCTCTCCCAGGTCCAGTGCTGGCCTCTGCAGGGGCTGACGGGCAGAGTGAAGGAGAGAAGGGGGCATTTGATGTGTTTGTGTGAGAACCCCAGGCAGGCAGATCCACAGCTGATAGACCATTTGGCCGAGGGCCACGTGGACGGTGATGGACACTAAGGTGATGTTTGTTATGTCATCTCTGGGCCAGCCAGAGTGCTGTCCTCTCTGGGGGTTAAGGGCCGTTGACCCTTCATGCAGGGGAGAGGTGAGTGGGCTCTTGACGAGGAGAACAGTGCTGGCTTTAGGCAAAGACATTCTCTGCAGTCTCATTCCTCGGTTTCCCCTAGTTGGAAAGTCCTGACGTCAAAGTGGCATATTTGGGGATGGCCCTTTGTGACCCACTCTGAGACCAACACCTGATTCTCTGCTGCAAGCCCGTGGCTTCCCGCATTCTGTTATCCATTCTGTGGACCGTGTGCTGCCCCCCCACCAGCCTCCTCCTCATTGCTGTTAAGACACAGCTGCTCAGGCTCCGCGGACCTTCTGAGACAACATGCGTTTATATGGAGACGCTGAGTGGTTCATCCGTGTCTATGAGATGGGGAAGCCTGTTCCCAACTCCTATTTAGCCCTAGACATTTCTTACCTATTATGTTTATTTTAACTTTTGTTTTGGAATGGACTCCAAACTTGAGGAAGATTGCAAGAGTAGGACAGAGACTTGCAAATACCCTTCACTTTAATTTCTCTATCGTCTCCCCACCCCTACCTTCCAACCCCTTGGCCCATCTTTTCCCCCCAACCCTGTGGAGCATCAGATGTGTCTTTATCTCTCCATCCACGCCACCCACAGGTGTGTGCATGAGTTCAATACGTGTATTGCGTTCAGGAAATTTCAGTTGAGGTGAGTGGGCTTCCTGGGTTGTGCTTCTGGGTTTACCTCTGGTGTCCAGTATTCTTCCCATGGGCTTTCCCGCTCTGTCACGGCCATGATTATTCTGACAGGTGAAGACTGGCCCTCTTCACTCAGCTGCAGTTTAGCTCTGCAGGAGATGCAGGCTGCACACTGGGGCAGGCCTGTGGGCTGGGCTGTTTCTGCCCTGGCACACACCCCCCACAGAGGTCATGTCTGTTCCATTGCTGGAGTACGGGTCTTGGGGAGCTCAACATCTTATACAGAGAGAGTGTGTATATATGATTATTCCACAGAGGGTTATTCTTTTATATTAACATTGTTTCTAATCTTCACCAGAACGATGGTGGAAAATACTATCTATATTTGTACTTCCTTAAATCTAATTTTGAGGAGCACCAGGGTGGCAATCTCAGGGTCGTGAGTTCAAGCCCCGATTTAAAAAACAGTCTGATTTGGGGCTGTAATTTGCATACAGTAAACCTGTTTTAGCATCTTGCTTGCAGAGTATTTGACAAGCGTGTACACTCCTGTCCCGGTTGCCCTGATAAGGATAGGGAGCTTCTCTGCACCACCCCAGAGGTTCCCTGATGCCCCTTCACAATGGAGCCAGTCCCTCATGCCTGGGCCTCTTTCTGTTGCCATTGAGCATGAGCTTCTCTCCTGGAGCTGTATGTAAACAGAAACTTAAAGTATGTGGCCTATGAGGCGGCTCCTCTTACCCAGTCTGGTGGTCCAGGCATCCCTCACGTGTGAGTCAGCACCGTGCCCCTGTTCATCACCGAGTAGCATTTGCATATGGTGACAACCGGTCTGTCGTCACCTGTCCACGGGGATTTTGGTCACTTCCATTTTTTACTGTTACAAAGGAACTTCTAAAATATTTGCATGTCTTTCTGTGGATATATGTTTTTATTTCTCTGGGAGTGAAGTTGTTGGAGGGTGTGTGATTGGTTATACAAAGAGGCTGTTTTCCCTGGTGACTTTCACCTACGCTCCCACCTAGTGAGTGCACATCTTCCCCACTTCTCATTTTTTTAGAAAAAGTATGTATTTGGCCATTAAAATAACAGTTATGGTTTTAGTTTACATTTGACTCACAAAGTGGATCTATCTTCTGTGAAGGATCCAAATAACCTTCTACTGACTGAGTTCCTTGTCTTACTGTGTAGTGTTAAGTAAGCTGCATGCCCAGCGTGGGGCTCAAACTCATGATCCTGAGATCAGGACTCAAGCCCTCCATGACTGAACCAGCTGGGCACCCATCTTACCATGTTTTAAGAACTTTATATAAATCATATATTTTGGATGACATTCGTTTGTCCAGTACACATACCAGATGTTTATGGTTTGCCATTTCATCGTTTTAATGGTGTCTTGTCATTTATAAATGCTTTTTATGTCCTATGAAATCTTTGTCTACGCCGAGGTCACAAAAGAATTTTCTTCTGGAAGTTTTAGAGTTGTGGGTTGTTATATTTAGGTCTTTGGTTCATTTCAAGTCATTTTTTTTTTGTTTGATATGAGGTGTGGGTTATTATTTTTATGTTAATATGTAGTTGTTTAGTCACCACTCACTGAAAAGATTTTTCTTTCCCCCACTGAGTGGCCTTGATGTCTTTGTCAAAAATCAGTTGTCCACATACATATGAGCATCTGGGCCGCACTGTGGTTTATCTCTGTGCTTTGATTCTTTACGCCAAACCACCGTAACTTCATAGTAAGTTTTGCAGCTGGGTAGTATGAGTCCTCCTGTTTGAGTCTTTGTTTTCAGAATTCTTTCTGCTGCTCTAAGTGCTTTGCTTGTCCATATTAATTTCAGGATTAAATTCAGAGTTTCAGAATTAACTTCCAAATTAAATACATCAGTTTCTTTAAAACTGCCCCCTGGATTTTTTCGGTGGGATTGCCTAAAATCAATCTATAGGTCATTGCGGGGCGAACTGACATCTTAACAGTGTAAAAATGTGTTCAGTCCTTCCGTGTTTGGGCAACGCACAGTAGTTTGTATGCATTTTCCTTAAGAAGTCCATGGTCTTGATGTTGTAAGTGGTCGGTTGTTTTTTATTTTTTAATTTCATCTTCCAGTTATTCACATACAACAGTATACAAGTACAGCTTATTTTTGTATGTTGGCCTGCTGGCCAGAGACCTTGTTAATTTTACTTAGGGTAATACCTTTCCAGAAGATTTCAGAGGATTTCCTGTGATTGGGTGGTGATTGGCCTCTCCAGTAAGGCAGTGGTTCCTGTGTTTGAGAGGAGATACAGGTTTATTGAATACAGTGCTGAGGTGCAGGAGGCTGGATGGCAGAGCCAAGACCATGTGCCGGGAGATGGTGGGGGGGCTTTGGTTCAGGGGGAGGGGGAGGAGTTTGGGGAGCTTAGGGAATGCTTCCTTTTTTGTTCTCAGTTGTAAGTAGCCTTTTGGTCCACTCTGGCCTGTGGCTGTTCTGAAGTGGGCTGCCTGATGGGCCTGCTTGCACCCAGCCCGGGGGCCACTGTGGACCCTTCTGTCTTACTCAGGCTTCTGAAAGTGGCCTCTGCATGCCTCCCTACAGATGGACAAAGATAGATCTTTGGCATCGGATGGAGGCCTCAGTTTGCTGCTTCCTGCTGAAGAGGGGCAGGGAGGGGAGGCGTTTGTCCAGCAGAGGTGCATTTATAGACCAGAGTGTGTTTTGTGGCTAACAAGCTGATAGGCCGTTTGAGTGACATACCTTGGTGGCCAAGGCCATGGGATTTAGGGGGAGGGGGCCCCTCTAGTGGTATGGCTGGAATCGCTATTTAACAGTCCTTCCCATATGGTGCCCGAATTTTTTTTTATTTTAAAATGAAAATAATAATATGCTTTCTTTTATAAGAGTGAAGTATATCCATAATTTTATATGAGCTGGTAAAAAAGAAAGAGAGGAGAGACAGGAGAGGCGCCTGGGTGGCTCAGTTGGTTAAGCATCTGCCTTTGGCTCAGGTCATGATCCCAGAGTCCCAGGATCAAGCCCCACATTGGGCTCTCTGCTTGGCGGGAAGCCTACTACTCCTCTCACTCCCCCTGAGTGTGTTCCCTCTCTAGGTGTGCTTCTCTCTGTCAAATAAATAAATAAAATCTTTAAAAAAAGAAAAGAAAAAGTAGCCCTTAGAAGATAGAAAAATAGGCGAAAACAAAGAGGAATCTCAAAGCGGACAAACAGATTGGCCAGTAAACCAGGAGGAAAGGTTCGTGGGGAGCAGGGTGGGTCCCTGCCATGACAGCTATGCACCCAGTTTTTGGAGCTTCGACGGTATTGGCACCCAGTGCTGGCAATGCAGTGGGGAGACAAGACACAGGTGTGCGATCTGTGGGGGTGCTTAATATAGGGAGAAGATCTGTGTCTGCAGGGGTCCAGCACTCCTCCTACGTGTCCCTAGAGTCCTCTGACCCTGGACAGGAGAGGCCCACAGGAGAGTTCCCTGAACCACTGCTGTAGCAGGAAACTGTTGAGGTGCACCCAAACAGTTTTGACAGAAGAATGGGTGCAGTGCTCTGAAATCACACCTCAGTATAAGTGCTTGGATTAAACATGTGTGCGCAGAAATGCGAAGCATGCAGAAGGGCACTGGGATGTGATTTCAAGCTGTGTTCAGATCTGGTGGGAGTTCCCGAGACAGGCCCTGACCATGCAGCTCTAGTCCCTCCACTGGTCCTGGGGGTGGAGCTGGGAGCTTCAGAACCGCAGATGAGACCAGAGGCCCTTTTGTGGGACCTGCATACCCAAAGCAAAAAGACTGTTGGTGTTCATAATTTTTACACCTTGGTGCTGGGTACCTGCATGTTTTGTCTCAGTGTTTAATAATACGATGTAAATGGTGATGAATGATTTTTCATCATAGACAATGCCCGCTCAGGGCGCCGTCCGACACGAGGGAAAAGCATGCAGAGGAAACCTCACGTGGTTCTGCCTAGTGGCACGTTCCATAATGTTTCACACACATTCTTGCCTGCATCTCTGAATCTCTCAGATACAGTAGACATGCTTATTACGTTTTCCCAGAGATGAGTCACACTCAGTTTAGCAAGGTTTCTGGGGGGCCCGTTAGAAAGTTAACCCAACAGTTCCCCATCCTAACTTCTCGTCACAGGCACCTTTGCAACTCCCAGCAGCCTTTCCTCTTGCTTGTCTTTTTGGGGCCTCTGCCCTTCGCCCCAGCTGGCCCTCCCCGTTCTCAGAGCATGCCAGCCCTAGCTTGACCTAGAACTGAGGTATCCCTGTTGGTCTCCTGCGGTTTCAGAACCGGATTTCCCCCTTCAAGGACATGATCTTCTGCTTCTCACAAGAGGACTGGTCCCTTCTAGACCCTGCGCAGACTGGCTTCTATGGAGAGTTCATCATCGGGGAGGACTGTGGAGTCTCACTGCCTCCAAGTAAGGCTTCCTCCCCTTTGTCCTGAAACCAGGGAACTGTGAGATCTACCTCCACTTCGCTGTTTACCCCTGTGGGCCCTGTTGTGCACGTGGATTGCACATACATCGGGCCTACCTGGCTGGTTTGCATACTAAGCCAAATGTAACACTCTTTCCGTGCACCTCATTTTCTGTTGTTTGTAGGCTGTGGCTTGTTTTGCTTCTGTTTTCCCTGATGATCCTGAAGGAGACCCCCCCTAACCCACAGCTCCTCCCTTTGTGTGCTCCTTCTCCTGTCCCCTCCTTGCTTGCTCTCAGTGGGGGCTGTGACCCAGTGTGCATGCCTCCAGCTCTCTCCTGGACCTGTGTGGGGTCTCTGCCCTCCACACTCCTTGGTTTCCTGTGGGAACACATGGCTGATGGGTGTGTGTCCTCCCCTTTGTGAACAGATGACCCAGGTGCCCAGCTGGATCTCTCCCAGGAAGAGGAAAACGAGCCCCGGGTCCCCGAGTTGCAGGACCTCCAAGGGAAGGATGTGACCCCGGCCTCATACGTGGGTGAGTAATGGTTCCAGAACTGGGTGGAAGGTTGCGGTGGGCCAGAGGCAGGCCTGCTCCCTCCACCATCTCTCTGCACCCTGGTATTACCCCTGCACCCTATCTGGCCTCCTCCCTGACTCTTGCCAGAAAACATGTGAGATTTTAATGTTGCCACTCCCCTCAACCAGAGGTGAAGGTATGACAGGAATCTTTACCTGTGCTGTAAGTGGTGCCTGGCTTGTGCTGAGCTCAGATCCTCCCCAGAAGTCAGGCTAGGGAGGAGGAGCGGATGCTTGGACAGTCTAGTTTGCAGCCACAGATGGCAGGTGTTGCACAGGGAGTTAGCTGGGGCTCAGCCATGGTGTTTTCTCACCTCCTTCCTCCCCCACACCATGTCCGCAGAGCTCATGTCTGTAGCCTCTGTGCCCTGGAAGTGTGTTCCTTCAGGGGAATGAGCGTTGTGCAGTATCAGCAGCACCACACCCCCATCCTCTTGGGACCCTAAAGCTGGCAGGTTGTTCCTTCCTGGAACAAGCATGCACATGCTCTGGCCAACTCTGCAGGCTGCATCTATGCAGCATCTGTATGGGGTGCGAGGCCCTATAGACACCCAGCACAGAAAGTGGGAGTGACCACAGGGAAGTTTCAGCAACCATGTTCAGGGGGGTGGCACGTCTTGCCTACAACACTTTACTGAGTGACCGCCTGAGCAGGAGCCTGGGGCTACTCTCCAGCCAATTGATTTCTCCATTTTCTTCACTGGAAAGACTTTCCAAGCCTCCAGCCATTCCAGATAGAAGAGAGACGAAAACGGGATGAGCTACAGGTGCCAGAGTTCCAGACCTGCCAACAGATGACACTCACTCAGAACACCTGCCCAGGTATCAAAGGTGGGGGTGGGTGGTGTGCACCTGTGTGTGCTGAGTGGCATGAATGTGTACCTGTGTGCATATGGTGTCTGGGGGGGTGGGGATGGTGTGCGTGTATATGCATGCTGCTCAGGGGAGGGGGTTGGTCCTTGAGTCTCTGAGACCCCTGCTGACTGCTCCTGTGGATTATATGCTGCTTGTGCTACAACCTCTCCCCTTCTGGGACTCTCCCTACCTTGCCTTCCCTCTGCGGGCAGGAGGTGGGGTTCTGCCGGCAGGAGTGGGGTTCTATGTGCTGAAAGTGGTCATGGCTTGAGGAGTACCCAGGACATGCCTTTGTATCTTTGCTGGATTCTGTGTACACTTAGCACCATGTTAGAGGGTGGATGCTGACCAGCTGGGGTGTTCTCAGCTCTGCCTTCTCTGCACTGAGCCCCAGCCTGGCTCTGCTCCCCCAGAACTGGGCCCTGGCTGGGATTTGGCTCTGAAACGGCAAGAAGCTGAGTGTAGCTGTCTGAGAACAAGGAGGGATGCTCAGTTTCCAAGCGCATTAGTGGCCCATGGCCTCTGAGGAGGGGGGGTCTGCACCCCACCATCTGCATGCAGGGTGCTCCTGGCCCAGTCCCTGTAACACCTCACTGAGATGGACTGTCTCTTTTGGCTCGGTGTGCTTTCCCTATCCATTGCCTACATAAGACTGAAGTCCCAATGTTGGTTTGTGTCCCCTGCCACGGGGTGAGCTGTCCTTGGCCCCTAAGCCCTACAGCAGCATAAGATCTGTGCGAGGTACTCTGTGTGCCTTGTGTACTGATGACACCTCCTGAGAGGTCTGCCAGGACAGCAGAAGTTTCCCTCCTCCCGGTCCTGGAGTGAGAGGAGGGACGACCTTGGGGTGCTGGCAGGCTCTGTGGACTGTGAGGACACTCCCTGACTTGGAATGCCTGCCTTCTCCCTGTATGCTCGGGTGGCCTTTCCCTACGCCTGCTGTTGGAGACAGGGGTCAATGCTCTCCTACACCTTCCTTTTCTTGTAAGTGCTTATCCCAACACAGGGATCCCACCTTAAGACTGCATCTAGGCCCAGCTACCTCTCAAAGGCCCCACTGCCTGATGCCCTTATACTGGGGCTTAGAGCTTCCAAGCTGTTGTCTGCACCTCACCGAGCCATAGCTTGTCCTCTTTGGGAATCCCCTAGAAACTCTCAATTTTGGGCCTCCCTTCAGCTCAGGTCATGATCTTGGAGTCCTGGGACTGAGCCTCATGTCAGGCTCCTTGCTGAGCAAGGAGCCTGCTTCTCTCTTTCCTACTTCCCCTGCTTGTGCTCTCTCTGTGTCAAATAAATAAAATAAATCTTCAAAAGGGAGAAACTGAGAAGAAGAAAGGCTGATGGCTCCCAAGCAAGGGTTGGAATTCCGAAAGAATGTGCAGCTTGCGGGTAACAGTGGGTTCAGGGCTCTGTTCCCATCAGGCTCAGGGATGCGGTTAGAGTCCTGTTACCTGCAGAATGGCCTCAGCAGCCAGTCTTCCTTGGGCGTTGAGGATAAGTAGCTCTCCCATCCTGTTGTGTAGAATACCAGAGGTCCGAACCCCAAGGTTCATTTGTCTCATGCTTTTTAGTCCAGGCTGGCAGTGTTTCTGCTCAGAAACAAGTCTCAGAACCAGTATTGGACCCCTGCAGTCCCCAGGAGCTCAGGCTGTCTGACAGGAGTGTCCTTTATAGGTCTGTCCTGGATTATTTCATCTCTGTTGCCTGCCTGGATCCGTGGCTCACCTCCATAATCCCCTTTACCTGATGGTTCCCCAGCCCCTCTTGTTCTCACCAGAATATACCTTGTTGTTTTCTCCAGTATGGATGAAACTGGGAGTTTTCCAAATATTCTTGTCTTTTCCCACCCCCGAGCCTCATACCTTGTTGAGCCACCTGACCCTTGTCTTTTTTTTCCTTTTCTTTTCTTTCTTTTTTTTTTTTTTTTAAGATTTTATTTATTTGACAGAGAGAAACACAGCCAGAGAGGGAACACAAGCAGGGGGAGTGAGAGAGGGAGAAGCAGGCTTCCCGGCGAGCAGGGAGCCCGATGTGGGACTCGATCCCCAGTCTCCAGGATCATGACCTGAGCCGAAGGCAGTCACTTAACCAACTGAGCCACCCAGGCACCCTTTTCTTTTTTCTTTTTTTTTTTTTTTCAGTGTTCCAAGATTCATTGTTCATGCCCCATACCCAGTTCTCCATGCAGTACGTGCCCTCAGCACCCACCACCAGACTGGCCCATCCCCCCAACCCCTTCCCTCCAAGACCCTCAGTTTGTTTCTGAGTCCCGAGTCTCTCAGTGACCCTTATTTTTTGAGGAACAGATGCTTCCATGGCTCTGCTGTTGCCTGCTGTCTCCTGCTCTCTGGCTTCTTGGTCTCCCTGCCCTGCTTCTGTCTCTCTGGCTCCACTGTCCCTTGGGTGCCCTAACCTCACAGAGCTCTCCTTGTTCCAGAGATTGCATCCAGAGCACCCGAGGGGGAGCTGTGTGTGGACTGTGGGCTGGGACCTCATGCCAGGCACCCACTGCCCCCACATTTCCCCACTTCTTCCAACGTCACAGACTTGGGATTCACTGAGTCTGCTATATTCATACTAGGTTATAAACTCCAGAAACCCTGAGCCGCGTCCATCCCCATGGTGGCTGCTGGTGGGCCTCAGAGGTGACACAGGTGACCTCGGTGGTAGGGACAATCAGACAACCTTGACATTGTCAGCACAGTGAGAGTAACTCCATCTTCAGCCCTGGAACAGTCACCCAAGTCGGCTTGTATGTATAATTTGGCAAAGAGCAAATGGGGCTATTGGTGTCAGAAGTCTTGCAAAGCCCCTGAAGGATCTCAGTGCTCAGCACATGGTAGCTGGCACCTTCCTGCCACTGCCTTGTCTTTCTCTCTACCATCATCTTTAAAGGTGCTCGATTCCTGGTTAAATAGGGCAGTGGAACCTGATGTGCGTAGCCACAACTTGACACTGATAGACACAAATCATTATAGCTTGAAGGGTCTCAGTGCCTAGAGAGGAAAATAAGGATTGGGATTCCGGGTTTAGGAGGAAAGAATCAAGGAGAGCCTTCCTGGATCAGGTTTATAGGTGTGGGAATGTGCCTGGCATAGCACTGCTGACCCTCCCTGTGGCTTTCCCATAGCCGGAGGTGACGAGCTGACCCCAGAGAACAGCCTGGATGAGGAGGTGACCATCGAGATCGTCCTGTCCAGCTCTGGGGACGAGGACTCCCAGCACGGCCCCTACTGCGCAGATGAGCCACGGAACCCCACAGAGAAGCCACACAGCCTCCCCTCCTCCCACAGGAGTGGCACCGAGGCGGGGGGCGAGGTGCAGACGTCTTCCTCTAAGAAGTCCTACATTTGCCCGAACTGCGGGAAAATCTTCCGCTGGAGGGTCAACTTCATCCGGCACTTGCGGAGCCGCAGGGAGCAGGAGAAGCCACACGAGTGCTCCGTATGTGGGGAGCTGTTCAGTGATAGCGAGGACCTGGACGGGCACCTGGAGAGCCACGAGGTCCAGAAACCTTACCGCTGTGGTGCCTGCGGGAAGAGCTTCCGCCTCAACTCACACCTGCTGTCCCATAGGCGCATCCACCTGCAGACTAGCGGACTGGAGCCACCGCAGAAACGAGAGGCGGTGGCAGTGGGCACAGGTCCCGGCACGCTGCTGGCCGAGGGCGCCCCCGAGCTCAGCTTCCAGTGCTGTGAATGCGGGAAGGCGTTCCAGCGGCCCGACCACCTGGCACGCCACCGCAGCAGCGTGCACACGAAGGACAAAGCGCGGCCCTTCCAGTGCCGCTACTGCGTCAAAAGCTTCTCGCAGAACTGTGACCTCCTCCGCCACCAGCGTCTGCATATGAAGCGCCGCTCCAAGCAGGCTCTGAACTCCTACTGAGGGGGTCTGCGGGGGTGTCAGCGAGTCCACCCCCTTCCCCAGACAGGGCGCATTCCCCAGGCAGGGCAGCCTCCTGTCCAGTTCCCCTTCCCTGTCCTGTCACCTTCCCCCGACCCCAGGGCAAGGCGAGGCCCTCAGTACTAACTGGTCTGCACTCTGCCCTCCATGCACCTCCCCCAGGACAGTCACATCCCCCTGCCCTTTACTCTCAGGTAGAAACGAGGTAGGGGCCTAATGAGCATTTATTCTGTCTCTGCGGTGCCAAAAAGCAGGGAGGGCTTGTTTCCACCAGCTTTGACTCTTCCATCTTTCCAGGTCTCAGAGAACCCCCCCGCATTGCTTTCCAAGCAGGGAGTGACCCCTCGGCTCCCTTCCAGGGTGGTGACCCCCCCCCCAGGGGTGTGTCCCTTGCCAACTACTCGTAAAGTACAGGCCCATAAATCCCTATTGCACATCCTCCCTCCCCCCATCCCGAGGTCTGAGAGTAACTGCACTTATTTGTGCCAGCAAGAAGCTTGGGATATGGGGGTGGGCTGTGGCTGTCAGGCAGGTGTCCCCCACAAGCATGTAGGCAGCAGGGCCAAGCACCCTGAGCCATGTCCAGTCCTTAAAAGTCAGTCCCCTTCACTATCTGGCCCACAGGAAGTCCACTGTCATCAGGAGTCTTGGTGGGGGCTAAACAGCTCCCTACACAGGGAAATAGTTCCACCGTTTTATTTATCGTGGTGTCTAGTTATTAGGGAATGTGAGCTCATTGAAGGCAAAGCACACATTTTACAGTTTTGCACACCCTTCCCAAAATGTTCTTTCTCTGTACCCTGAGAGGCCTTTGATAAATGGTCATGGGTTGGGAGTGTGAAAGGCACTTAAGTGCCCCATCGCACCCTACTACGTCTAGGAATGGGGTGCTCAGCCGCCAGTGTTGTCTGTGTGACAAGACATTCCATGAGCATTAACTCGGCCTGCTACTTGTTTCTATAACAATGGGATGGCTTAGACACATGGTCTGAGTTTTGGAGGCAGGAGTCCAAGGTGTAGGTGTGACCAGGGTTGTCTTTGAGAAGGAGGATCTGTGTTACCTGTCTCTCTAGCAGGTGGTGGCTGGCAGTTGGATATACATGAATTGTGGAAGCATCACTCCATCCATGCTTTATCTTTATACGGTGTTCTGTGTGTGGGTCTGTCTCCATGTTTCCCTTGTTATAAGGTTACCCACAGAAGTCCTTCTGACTCCTGTCTGTTCCCATCTTAGCTAATTACATCCGCTGTGGCTTTATTTCCAGATATTTCCGGGGTTAGGACTTAAACCTGCAAGTTGTGGGGTTTCATTATCACATCGAGACACCCTCCCCCAAACCCAGTGAAAGGGTAACCAGGTCCTATAGTTGAGCTCTGTGCCTGTGTAGATGCATCCACCTACCCAGGGACAGTAAATGCAGTAAAACCATTTGGTCATTCCCTCACCAAAAAATAAACTATTGGGGCTCTTTTTTCTAAATAGTTTGCCTCTTGTATTGATCTGCTAAGAAAAGGCGAGGAAGAGCCCAAAAAATCTCTTAAGGCTAAGAGTGGAAAATTCCAAATAGAAACCAGACTCTGCATTTACCCCATCCACCTGAGCTCTTGCCCATAGGATCCATTGGTGGTTAGTGTATTAACTCACCCACTTCAGAAACTTGTCTAGAAGGAGCATTGCTCAACTCACTGGTATATTTTATGTGTAAAATTGGGTCCTAAATAAGAAACATGGAATGTTACAGAGGCTGTGCATTTCTTTGAGGGTCCATCAAATATTGTGAGGCCGTTTTGAATTCACTGACCCAAAGCTGACCAAGGCCCATAAGAAACCAGGAGTCGACATTGCCCCTGGAAATTGCCCTGGGTGATGTAGCTCAGATCCCAGGTTCATGCCAGGCATGAGAAGCTGGGGCTACCTGCACTGGGGGAAACTCCACATAGGAGAGCTGGCCCACTTGGTTCCTCTCTCCGCCCATGGGGGCTGGGTAGGCAGGTTGGTGTCTTATCTTGCCATGAGATTCAGAGACCGCACATCTGAGAAGGATCTGCCCTCCCTCTTCCTCTCATCCCTGGGTATTCCCACAAAAGTAGCAGGTGCATAATAAAATCTCACTGAATTAATATTTGTGTTAGACTTTATTTTAAAAAAGGTAGAGCGCCTGGGTGGCTCATTGGGTTAAATCTCTGCCTTTGGCTCAGGTCATCATCTCAGAGTCCTGGGAATTTGGCAAACATCCAGTTCTCTGCTCAGTAGGAAGACTGCTTCCTCTACTCTCTGCCTACTTGTGATCTCTCTTTTTGTCAAATAAAAGTCTTTTTAAAAAAATTTAAAAATGTAAAGGGACACCTGGGTGGCTCAGTCGTTGGGCATCTGCCTTCGGCTTTGGTCATGATCCTGGAGTCCTGGGATTGAGCCCCACATCAGGTTCCCTGCTCGGCGGGAAGCCTGCTTCTTCCTCTCTCACTCCCCCTACTTGTGTTCCCTCTCTAGTTGTATTTCTATCCATCAAGTACACGAATAAAATCTTTAAAAAAAAAAGTAAAAGCTCAGTCTGGTCAGTCAGTTGGAGGGCCTGAGGTCTGAGGATATTGAAAATGGTCCTGGACATCAGACATTGCCTTGTGAAACTTAGGTCTCAGTTTCAGTCACCTGATCTAGAGAGAGGAAGGAAAGGTCTCCCTACAGCAGGCATAGGTTACACACCTGGTCACACCATAGCCATTTAACCGAAGACTGGCCAGGGTTTGGTGTATCCTCTGTTTCCTGAACGCTTGCCACCCTTGGGCAAAACAAAGATGAGACCAGTGGCTGGAGGGTCTCTTTCCATTCCTAAGTCCTACCATGACACATGAAATAGTTGCAAAGCCACACTGGCCTTAGACTTGGGGATTGGTCCAAATTGCTCTCCACTGAGGTGGTTTCCCTTTTCCACCAAAATAAGATTTGGACGAGGCACAACCTGCTCCGCTTCCAGTGTAATGTGGGGAATTGATGGTCCCAATCCTATTGGAACAAGACTAAGCACATTTTCTACTAGTAACAAAAGTTGATACTGTTGGAGCACCCGGGTGACTTAGTCGGTTAAGCTGCTGACTTGATTTCAGCGCAGGTCATGATTTTGGGGTCCTGGGATTCAGCCCCATTGGGCTCCATGCTCAGAGGGTAATTGGCTTGAGGATTCTACCTCTACCTCTGCCCTCCCACCTGCTCATGTGAGCTTTCTAAAATAAATGAATAAATCTTTAAAAAATAATAATAATGGTCACTGCCCACATTGTTCCATGCAACAAGACTACACGTTAAAAAAAAAAAAGATCAAGAAGGGGGGGCACCTGGGTGACTCAGTTGGTTAAGCAACTGCCTTCAAGGGCTCAGGTCATGATCCCAGAGACCCGGGATCAAGACCCACATAGGGCTCCCTGCTCGGCGGGAAGCCTGCTTCTCCCTCTCTTACTCCCCCTGCTTGTGTTCCCTCTCTGGCTGTGTTTCTCTCTGTCAAATAAATAAATAAAATCGTAAAAAAAAAAAAAAAAAAAAAAAAAAAAAAAAAAAAAAAAAAAAAAAGAAGAAGGCAGGCTGGACAGGAAAGGAGCAGTGGGAAGAAGACTAGATGATCTGCTGCCCTACCCCACGCACAGGGCTCCCAGCATCCAGAAGTTCGTTATTCAAGATCATAAGTTCATCAAGGGCAGAGCCCTGGGGCGCCCATCCATACCTGCTTTGACCATCCAGCACCCACTGGGAACTTGATTCTCTCTGGAAACCATAGCCAACAACCAGGTACTATAATTAATGTGCATATAATCACCACAATACATTGAAGCTGTAGAAATTTCACATAAGGTGCAGAATTCTCTGCAGAAGAAATGGGAAAGCAGATTCCTCAAGAACACACAAGTGTGAAGGGCCAGCGACTTATCTCCAACATTTAGGCACAGCCAAGGATCTCCCAGGTAGGCTGGTGACCTCTGCAAGACAAAGGCTATCTCACTACACAAGCAGTTGTCAAGGGACTGCCCTTTTCTTCCTCTTCTGCTTAAAAATAACTAGGTACCTATATGGGTCTTGCTCCATCTTGTCAAAATATGGAGGTACTGGGAAAACTGCTCCAAAACATAGCAGGTCAGAAAAGACATCCCTTGTAGATGGGGCAAATTGATCCCACCCAGATTAAGGTGGAGCTCTTTTGAAAGCATGGCTCTTAAGAAGAGAGAGGACCTGCCTGCCTCCAGCCCACTGTGAAGGTAAATTCAGACTGAGATTTCTGGGTACTTTTCAGTGTTTTCCCCTAGTGTTTCCCCAGAAGATGATCTGCAGTGGGAAAGTATATAAATCAGCTGAAAATCATACCAGCACTTTGCATCTCCAGCAAATACTGACTCCTCGAGTTGTAGGGGTGAAGGGGTAGGGATGGGAGATAGGGTTGGCAGGTGGCTGGACCATATTTGTATCGTCTCCCTTTTGGCTACTCATATTTTTCTAAAATGGCCTGATTGGTGTTAGGATGATATTCTGTGGTCATGAAACCTTCACTAACAACTTCCTTTAATCTGTGCTCAAGAAGCCAAAAGGCTGGATGTGCACTCACCCAATTTATAGGAGCAGGCCACGTATTCCAGCAAATACAGCCACCTGGACAGGTGTACAGGGGTGGCAGGCAGCATTGAAGGCAGTCTCCAGTCCCTGTGGAGATTTTTGTGTAGCTGCCATTGGTGACACTCCCTGTCCTATGAAAAGCTGTTAGGCAAGTAGGCAGTCTTGGGACTCAGAGAAGGTGAGCACAGACTCAAGTTGTAGCTGGGAAGAAGAGAGCACATAGATACATGATGCATCTTAAATTTTTCTTCACAGCTTCTCACCAAAGGCAGGGAACTCAGTGTTCATCTGTGAATGGGACTTTGATGGGTGCTTTATAAGGCTGGACCCATCGTTTCCACCCTCTAGAACTGAAATAGAAGCTTGGAAACCAGTTTGTCCAGGTGCGTGGGAGAGTCGGCCACTCACTGCCCTTACACCAATTCTTTGACACCAAATAACTCAACAGTTCAGTTTTATCCTAACTCTAACTACCTGGGATTAACATCAGATCCCACATGTTAAAGGGCAAAATCCTGCACAAGACTGTCCCCACTTTGGGTGGCAGTCGCATGTCTCAGAGGCCACTCACACTTCTTCTGGGCTGGCTGCAAATTAGGGCTCCGGTGACCCCTCATCTTCCAATGAACTCACTGAGAGCCCTGTCCTAACTACTAACTGTAGTTAGTTTTTATTATAAAAAATACCATGAGGACCGGCCACATGGAAGAAATGCACAGGGCAGGGTCAGGGAAGATCAAAATGCAGAGCTCTGTCCCTTTTCCCTGTGGAGTCAGGGTGCATCCCTCTCCCAGCACAACACTGTGTTCAGGATCAGAAAGCTTCCCCAAGCGGAGTGGTCCAGAACTCTTGGTGGGATTTCATTACAGCACCCCCTGTGGTTGACACCATCTCCAGCACCTTCCTTCCCTCCCCTCTCTCCAGCGCTAAGGTTCCGCCCAAAGTCCCAAGCCTTTCATCCACGCTTGGTTTTCTTGGTGATCAGCCCCACCCTGAGGCTACTCCCCCACCCGCAGGAATCATCTCATCAGCATAACAAAGACCTCTCCAGCTTTTTGCGCAGGTTTTTTGGTCTGTGCTAGGAACCAAGACCAGATATAGTCATTATTATGCCTCACTGTCTCGGAGGGTACGTTACAGAGCCTCCTTCAGTAAGGACTCTTGAGTCAGAGTGCAGGCCCCATTCTGCTCCTGTCTTGTCTCCACTGCCACTGTCCTGTCCCCTGTGCTGCCTGTAGCCCGACCTCACTGGTTCACTTAAGGACGCCAGCTTGCTGGCTTCATAGAAATGTTATTGTTCCCAGAAGCCATTAGAGTTGGAAACCGAAGAGAACTGCATGCTGGATAGGCACTTTCCTAGGAACAGCTAGTTTTATTAGTACTAACTAGTACTTTTGATCTTTTGCAATTTCAAGGAGTTAAGAGAATCACACAATCATACTAGAACAACAAAGTGGCCTTTGCTCTGAGGATTTTTACTCAAAGGTAGTGTGCTCCTCCCTAAAGACCCGACTTTGTTTTGAGAGATGCCACTCTCCCCCCCTCCCGCTACCCCCCCTCAACTTGATCCCAGCACCCTGTGCACCTCAAAGTATGCCCAGCACTAGAAGGGCCAGTAGATCAGTCCCGTTGAAGTGGGAAACAAAGGCAGAAGGAAATGTAGGTAGAAGTCCTTATAACCTGCAGCCCATTGACAAATACTTGAAATAGAGTGGAACATTCCTCCAAGAATCTATCAGTCTTTAGCATATGAAAGGCCTTTTGGCACTTGCTTTATTTTACTCTCTGAACCCTAACAGTCCTGGGCAACAGGTCTTTCTGCCCATGGGTCCTCTTGCTTTAACAAAACCACCTTTTTGCATAGCAGCTGTCTCAGGAATTCCTTCTCCGGACTCCACGGAAACACCAACACCACTCCCAAAAAACTACCTCACCATGACTTCAGTCTCCAGATGGAGAATAAGGTTCAAACCTTGGGAAGGAATGCATGCAGGTGAATATTCTCACACATCAGACCTTCAACTCCTAAACATGCATAACCAGAGATAACTCTTGGAAGAGAATTTTTCAAGAAATATTTCAGGGCGCCTGGGTGGCTCAGTGGGTTAAATCCTCTGCTTTCTGCTCAGGTCATGATCTCAGGGTCCTGGGATTAAGTCCCACATCGGGCTCTCTGCTCAGCAGGGAGCCTGCTTCCTCCTCTTTGCCTGCCTCTCTGCCTACTTGTGATCTCTCTGTCAAATAAATTAAATCTTTAAAAAAGAAAAAAGAAAAAAATACTTCATACCCAGGGAGTTAGCCTGGTGTGGTAAAGGGTTGCAGGTGATTGGGTTTAATATCATGTGATTTTAAAGAAGTTATTTCTCTGCACGCACCTTTTTGTCTCTTCAACAGGGGACACCTGGCTTTACCTGTCTTAGGAGATTCCCAGATGTGAAGGAACAGTGAATGGCAGTATAAGTGTGTCAAATACTAGAAAACAAACATGGAGTTATCTGTTGCCTCATACAGACACCCTGAAGCTCCCATCCACAATTAACCTTCCTCAGTTTGTGGTAAACTTTGCAGTCTACTCCTTAGAAGTGGGAGCTGGAAACAGATACCTGTTCTTTTTTTATTATTATTTTTTTAAGATTTTATTTATTTATTTGACAGAGAGAGAGAGAGAGATCATTGTAAGGTTTTTCGTCGCAAATGGAACAGAGACTGCAAAGGCAAACAGAGTCCAAAGAGTGAGCTTTATTGCAAGCACCCTCGGGCAAGGTTCCCCGACTCTGGAGAGGAGCGTCGGGGAAGTCGCACCTGGGTTGGGGAGTGTAAGGGTTTTTAAGCCTTATCTTCCGAGTCTGGATTCAGGTGAGTTTTTTCCCCACATTAGGCAAGGTAACATCATGTCCCCAGGTGATTGGTTGGGGGTGGGGAAGGTCCAGACAATGATGGGTGGTCCCTGGCTGGAAAGTTAGGTATGGGAAATTTCAGTCCCGTCCCCCGTCCCCCCTCCCCCGCTAGGTTTCAATTTACTGGAGATGACATGGTGGCCACGGCTGCTTTGGCGGGAAGATCAGCCATCTTGGGTGCCCATCTCTCTCAGCCAGCCCAACAATCATAAGTAGGCAGAGAGGCAGGAAGAGAGAGAGGAGAAAGCAGGCTCCCTGCCAAGCAGAGAGCCTGATGCAGACATTGATCCCAGGACGTTGAGATCATGACCTGAGCCGAAGGCAGAGGCTTTAACCCACTGAGCCACTCAGGCGCCCCAGACACCTGTTCTTTGACAGTAGTGACCTAATCATGCTTCCTTCAGTTCACTGCTGTGGAAACTCCCACCTAGTTGGGTTTTAGCAATGTGACCCCTTCATGCCTTTTCTTTTCTTTTCCTTTTTTAAAGATTTTATTTATTTATTTGACACAGAGAGAGAGAGATCACAAATAGGCAGAGAGGCAGATGGAGGGAGAGGGAGAAGCAGGCTCTCCACTGAGCAGGGAGCCCAATATGAGGATCGATCCCAGGACCCTAGGTTCATGACCAGAGCTGAGGGCAGAGGTTTTAACCCACTGAGCCACCCAGGTGCCCCATGCCTTTACTTAGATGGTTTACAGCCCAGGTGCATGTTTGCAAATTCTTCATTGGTCTAAAGAAGAGAAATGCTTTGGGAAAGCATATTTATTCACTTCACTGCCTTCACTAAGCGTTTAATACGACTGGGGTGCTTTCATGGGAGCCAGCTCCTTGTCTCTGTCCATGTGGATTCTTCAGGATACCATATTGCACAAAATTGTCAACAAAATAGCAGAGTCACAGGAAAAGCAGGTCCATATGCCCCCAAAGAAATGACAGGTAGGGGGCCTCTTCTAGCTTCTCATTTTGAAGCGGATCAGATAGAGAGGCTCATAAGACATGAAATGACTCAGTTTCCTCTTCCCAGGAAACCAGTCTTCTAACACATTTATAATCACAATTTATCTACAAAACCCTTGGAAGCAGGAGACCAACACAACCCCAAGCACAGAAGCACATTACTAAAGGTCAAGGGATAGAAATAGTAGGAAGAACATAGAAGGAATTTTCCTTGGGTGCCTGAGTAGCAGCTCAGCCCCTTAAGTGTCTGATTCATGATTTCAGCCCAGGTCCTGATCTCAGGGTTGTGATTTCAAGCCCTGGGTCAGCTCTGTGCTGGGCATGGAAACTGCTTAAGATTCTCTCTCTCTCTCCCTTGCCCCTCCCCACCCTTCTCCCTTTCAAAAAGAAGGAAGAGGAGGAGGAGGAAAAGGAGGAGGAAGAGGAGGAGGAGAAAGAAGAAGAAGACTCATAAACCATGAACACCTTGGTCAGCATCCTGATAGTAAAACCTCAGGGTTGGTCAGGTGGCTGATTTAAAGCAGAACCATTTAGACCAATGGCCACATCTCTTGAATGCTCTTCCTGGGACTCTGTATGAGTAGCCACAAATATTCACCCCTTACTATTCAATAACATGCCATAGGTTTCTTTCTTTCTTTTTTTTTTAAGTTTTTATTTAAATTCCAGTTAGTTAATAGAGAGTAAAATATTAGTTTCAAGTATAGAATTTAGTGATTCATCACTTACATATAAACCCAATGCTCATCACAATAAGTCCCCTCCTTAATGCCCATCTCCCTGCCTACCATCCCTCTGGTAACCAGCAGTCTGTTCTCTATACTTAAGAGTATGTTTCTTGGACACCTGGGTGGCTCAGTGGGTTAAGCCTCTGCCTTCGGCTCAGGTCATGATCTCAGGGTCCTAGGATCGAGTCCCACATCGGGCTCTCTGCTCAGCAAGGAGTCTTCTTCCCCCCCTTTCTCTGCCTGCCTTTATGCCTATTTGTGATCTCCTCTCTCTGTCAAATAAATAAAATATATTTTTTTAAGAGTCTGTTTGTTGGTTTGTCTATTTTCCCCCATATTTATTTGTTTTGTTTCTTAAGTTCCAAATACAAATGAAATCATATGGTATTTGTCTTTAACTAACTTATTATACTTAGCATAATAGTATCTAGCTCCATCCGCCTCATTGCAAATGGCAAGATCCATTATTTTTGATGTCTGAGTAATATTCCATTGTGGGGTTTTTTTGTTTGTTTCTTTGGTGTAAAAAGATGGTTTTATTAAAGCATGGGGACAGGACCCATGTGCAGAAACAGCTGCCTTGAGTAATATTCCATTGTATATGTATATCACATCTTCTTTCTCCATTCATTGTAGGTAATGCTGCCATAAACATCAGAATGCATGTGCCCCTTCAAAGATTTTATTTTATTTTATTTTATTTATCTGACAGAGAGAAGCACAGCCAGAGAGGGAACACAAGCAGGGGGAGTGAGAGAGGGAGAAGCAGGCTTCCCGCTGAGCAGGGAGCCTGATGTGGGACTGGATCCCAGGTCTCCGGGATCATGACCTGAGCCGAAGGTGGTTGCTTAACCAACTGAGCCACCCAGGCACCCCACATGTGCCCCTTCAAATTAGTATTTTTGTATTCGTTGGGTACAACTGCTGGGTTGTAGCTTAGCTCTCTTTTTTAACTTCTTGAGGAAACTCCATACTGTTTTACAGAGTGGCTGCACCAGCTTGCATTCCTACCAACAGTGTAAGAGCATTTCCTTTTCTCTGTATCCTTGCCACCATCTGTTGTTTCTTGTGTTATTAATCTTTTTATTTTTTTTTTTTTAAGATTTTATTTATTTGACAGAGAGAAGCACAGCCAGAGAGGGAACACAAGCAGGGGGAGTGAGAGAGGGAGAAGCAGGCCCCCTGCCGAGCAGGGAGCCTGATGTGGGACTCGATCCCAGGTCTCTGGGATCATGACCTGAGCTGAAGGCAGTCGCTTAACCAACTGAGCCACCCAAGCGCCCCTTGTGTTATTAATCTTGAGAGTCCATAGAAGACTTCACTACTAAGAGTGAAATCCCAAGTTAAATATTCTTGGGAGAAAGATTATTCATTAAGGATTCCTGAGAATCTGGTATAAGCAAGACAAGTTACAAATAAAATGTGATAAAACATGGCACCATTGCAGGGGGCGGGGGTAAGAGAAGATTCTGAGAAACTGAATGGGAATGAGGGGGTTGAATTCTCCCTCAAAAAGGACATATGTCCATGTCCTAACCTCCAGAACCTGTGTTTGTGACCTTATTTAGAAATAAGGGTCTTTGCTGATGTGATCAAGTTAAACATTTTGGGATAGATTATTCAGGATTACCTGAAATCCAATGACAAGTATTCTTACAAAAGAGATGCAGATGGAAGAGGGGACACATTGGAGCAAGGTCTGTCAAGGCAGAGGCAGAGATTGGAGCTAGGGATCACAAGCTGAGGGAGCCTCGAGCCAATGAAAGCTGGAAGAAGCAAGAAATGATCGGACCCTAGAGCTTTCAACACCTTGATTTCAGACTTCAGGCCTCTACAGCTGTGTCAGAACACATTCTGAATGTTCTAAGTCACACGGTTTGTGACAATTTGTTGTGACATCACTCAGTTATACCAGCTTCCAGTGGCTCCAGGCATCCCTTGGCTGGTGGCTGCAGGATCCCAAACCCTGCCTCTGTCTCTTCACCATGTCTTCTGTCTCACTAGAATTAAGAACAACCTATAATCCTTGGGACGCTTGGGTGGCTCAGTTGGTTAAGCGACTGCCTTCGGCTCAGGTCATGATCCCAGAGACCTGGGATCGAGTCCCACATCGGGGACTCGGCGGGAAGCCTGCTTCTCCCTCTCTCACTCCCCCTGCTTGTGTTCCCTCTCTGACTGTGTTTCTTTCTGTCAAATAAATAAAACCTTAAAAAAAAAAGAATTAAAAAAACCCAAAACTATAATCCTTGACTGTCTCATCTCAAAAACCTTAATTTAGTTAATCTGATGAGACTCTTTCTCCAAATAAGGTTACATTCACAAGTTTCAGGGAACAGATCTTTGAGGGGGCTCTGTGTCAACTCACTATGGTGATTACTGAGGATCTGATTCTTTCAAGGAAGGATTATAATCAAATCCTTCCAATTAATTAGTAATGTTCTACCATGCTGACAAATTAAAACCATGCTTGAGAGTCTGGTTTTCCACAATAAATAAATACACCCCAAGAAATGATTCTTTTCAGTCAAGAGTTCAGAATGCTAAACCTGAAAGGACCATGAATAATTACCTGAACCTGCCTTGGTAAGAGGGGACAGTTTGGCTTTGTGTAAGATCCTAGACTAGGGCAAAGAACCTAGGATGTCTGCTGGTGGGCCAGGATCCCAGTTTGCAACACTGGGGTTTGTGAGCAGAGAGACAGGGTGATACCTCAGTGTGTTGATAAAAAGAAACAACAGGCCCAAAGTGGAGTCCCTCTTGCTCGCCCTATCAAGACTTAATAACCAACCCAACCCAATTCTAGAGTAGAATTTTCAACCACTCAGTCTAGAATTTCCTGATCAACACTAGTAAGGCAAACTGTATTTTATGTCCTCACCCTTACCCCCAAAGGAAGGTGACCTTGCCTGAAATAATAATTTCTTTTCTTTATGACTCCCTTGTTCCTGACCCTCTGTTTATTAAAGCCCTTCATTTTATACAGTGCCTCAGAGCTCTTTCTCTTCTATTCACTAGAGAGAATGCTGCCTAATTCATAAATCATTGAATAAATTCAATTAAATCTTCAAATTTACTCAGTTGAGAGTTTTTGTTTTTGTTTTGAAGATTTATTTATTTATTTGACAGTAAGAGGGAGAAAGAGAACAAGCAGGGGGAGCAGCAGGCAGAGGGAAAGGGAGAAGCAGGCTCCCAGCTCAGCTGGGAGCATGATGTGGGACTTGATCCCAAGACCCTGGGATCATGACCCAAGTTGAAGCAGATGCCCAACCAACTGAACCACCCAGTCTCCCCCCCGCCTTTTTTTTTAAAGATTTTATTTATTTGACAGAGAGAAACACAGCCAGAGAGGGAACACAAGCAGGGGGGACTGAGAGAGGGAGAAGCAGGCTTCCCACTGAGCAGGGAGCCCGATGTGGGACTCAATCCTAGGTCTCTGGGATCATGACCTGAGCCGAAGGCAGTCGCTTAACCTACTGAGCCACCCAGGCGCCCCTGTTTTTGTTTTTTTAATGGCATCTGTCAAGAGGGTTATCTGGCTGGCTCAGTCAGTGGAGCATGCAACTCTTTATCTTGGGGTCATGAGTTTGAGACCTATGTTAAGTGAAGAGGTAACTTAAATAAAAAATAAGAAGTCTTGGGTTGCCTCGGTAGCTCAGTCAGTTAAGCATCTGCTTTTGGCTCAGGTCATGATCTCAGGGTACTGGGATCAAGCCACATGTCAGCAAGAAACCTGCTTTTCCCTCTCCTCATCACTCTTGCTCTCTCTTGCTATCTCTGTCCCTCTCTCTCAAATAAATAAATAAACTCTTAAGAAAATAAAAAAAATAAATAAAATAAAATATCTTAATAGTATCTATCAGGATTTTCCACAGAAATGGCACCAAAATAGGATGTGTATGTATACATACATAGAAATGAATTTATTTTAAGGAAATTGCACACCTGATTGTGGGGGCTGGCAAATCTAAAATCTCCAGGGAGTGTATTGGCTGGCTCGACGCTAAGGAAGACTTGCAATTATAGTCTAAAGGCAGTCTGCTCACAGAATTCCTTCTTTCTTGGGAAAGGTCAGGCTTTTGTTAAGCCTTTTGTCTTAGTTTGGGCTATAATAATAAAAGTGCCAGAGACTGGATGGCAAAACAATGTTTCTTTTTTTTTTTTTAAGGTTTTTTATTTATTTGACAGACAGAAACACAGCCAGAGAGGGAACAGAAGCAGGGGGAGTGAGAGAGGGAGAAGCAGGCTTCCCACGGAGCAGGGAGCCGATGTGGGGCTCGATCCTGGGTCTCCAGGATCATGACCTGAGCCGAAAGCAGTCGCTTAACCAACTGAGCCACCCAGGTGCCCCAAAACAATGTTTCTTAAACATTGCTCACAGTTATGCAGTTTGGGAAGTCCAAGATGGAGGCTCCAGCACACCTGGTGCCCGGTGAGAACCGACTTCCTAGTTCATAAGCGGACATCTTGCTGTGTCCTTATGGTAGAAGAGGTGAGGGAGCTCTATGGATCTCCCTATAGGGAGCACTAATCCATCAGAGGCTCATAACCTACTCCCAAGACTCCACTTCCTTATAGCATTATACTGAGGGTTAGATTAGTTTTCAACACAAAAATTTGGGGCAGATACAAACATTCAGTCCATAGCAGCCTTCATCTGATTGGCTGAGGCCCACCCACATTACAGAGAGCAACCTGCTTTATTCAATGGCTACTAATTAAAATGTTAATGTCACCCAAGAACACCTTCCCAGAAACATCCAAAAAATTTTTGGTCAAATATCTGTCTATGAATGCCCCGCCATGTTGACACATACAATCAATCATCACACTTAGATTCTCACATTTTAGGTGACCAATTCTGTGCCACAAAGGGAAAATCCCCACTTTCTCAGGAGGCTGGTGACAAGAAGTCTTGAGTGATTCAAAAATGTACCCATGGCCAGGTTAATGGCTGGCCAAGCCTACAGTTGGCTCTTCCTCATGAAAGTAAATTTAGATCTGGTTAAGACAGAGCTCTGTTCCAAGCCTCTCAATTCGTGCTGAAATTCTGAGTCCCTTGAATGTCCTAGGCATTGTCATGATGGGGTTGGTCAGCCAGCACAAACCCAAAGCACAGCCAGGGAAAGCCATGTGTCAGGGCTATACACAGCTCTGGACACCACCATTCTGGTGCTCCTGGCCACTCACCAGTCCCACTTTTTTTTTTTTTTAAGATTTTATTTATATTTGACAGAGAGAAAGAGAGAGAGAGAGAGAGAGATCACAAATAGGCAGAGAGGCAGGCAGAGAGAGAGGAAGCAGGCTCCCTGCTGAGCAGAGAGACTGATGTGGGACTTGATTCCAGGACCCTGAGATCATGACCTGAGCTGAAGGCAGAGGCTTAACCCTCTGAGCCACCCAGATGCCCCCAGCCCCACCTTTTTCCAGAGTCATGCCATTCCCCTCCTTGCTGACTTTGCTCCCCCGTTTAGGGAAGGAAGAAGGGGCGGGGGGAATTTTATGTTATATATTATATATTGTCTCTGCACAATGACATTTGAAAGAATGACTGAACCTCAAAAGGGTAAATAATTGGGAGCCAGGAAGATGACCTTTAGAGGTGAGATGAAGGTGTCTGGGTGGGTCAGCGGGTTAAAACCTCTACCTTCAGCTCGGGTCATGATCTCAGGTTCCTAGGATCAAGGCCTGCATGGGGCTCTCTGATCAGTGGGGAGCCTGCTTCCTCCTTTCTCTCTGCCTGCCTTTCTGCCTACTTGTGATCTCTCTCTGTCAAATAAATAAATAAAATATTTAAAAAAAAAAGTTAGAGGTGAGATGAGCCTTTGCTGAGGTTCTGACATGCTGCATGGGTGTAACTGACCCTGCCCTGGCTGGCAGAGGCCTCCTTGGTTTCTCTCTTCTGGGTGACAGGGTTGAACTCCACACTCCCCACCCTCTTCTCCTACATCCTGAGATTAAATTGCCTTGACTATGAATGTGCTTTTCACAAGTTGAGCAAAACTCAACATGGGGAAGGAATGATGTGGGAAACAAAGGCAGAATAAAAATTATTAAGTTTCCTTACTACCTAGTGCCCACTGACAAGTCCTTCAATCAGCCAGAGTGACATTCCTCTAGGACCCCAACTGCTTCGATATTAAAACTTTGCTAAGGGCAGAAAGTAATCTTAGCCCAAACCCCCAAGATCCTGTAAGTCTACTTTAACATATAAAAATTCCTTTGGAAACTTCCTTTATCTCTACCGCCCAAGATACACGTCGGCAATCATTCCCAAGCATATGACCCACTGATATACACCTGAAGGGTCTCATGACTAAGGTTTTATTAGACAGTAATAAATTACCTTTTCCCAGCTACTAGCCCCCTCAAGGTCCTGCCAACCTTGCTTCCAAATTCCGTAGAGTCTTAAGCTCTCCCTAACGCCCTCCCAACTTGAAAGTATATAATGGGCACTCCTCATGACCCCAAGCAGCTCTTTCTGCCCACAGGTCCTGTTCCTGTACTTTAATAAAACATCGTTTTGCATCAAAAAGGTCTCAATTTTTTCTTGGCTGTTGGCTTCAAACCCTATGTCTTTCCTACATCAGGGGGATCCTTCATTTATGGACTCTGGTTTTAAAATCCTTTATACTACCCCCTTATCTGGGATGGAATAAGAGGGATAAGGGGCAAAACATTGGCATGACAAGGAATTCTTTGTAATGAATTCACCCTCTCCTAAGAGGGAAATGGTTTTCACTGCTATTGATATTTGCATAAAGGTGCATCCTTGGCCTTGGCAGTGAGGATAGAGCTGATGTGGAAAACAAAGGCAGAATAAAAATGATTAAATTTCCTTACTATCTACAGCCCATTGACTAGTCCTTGAAACAAGCGGAGTGACATTCCTCTAGAAACTCAACTGTCTCAAGGTTGATACTTTGCTGAGGGCAAAAGGCAATCTTAGCCTGTACCCCCCAATCCCCACCCCAGGATCCTGTAAGTCTGCTTTAAACATATAGAAATCCTTTTGGAAACTTACTTTATATCTAGTCCTCCAAGATACATGTTGGCAAACATCCCCCAAGCATATGACCCACTGATATATATCTGAAGGGTCTCATGACTCAGGTTTTATTATATAGTAATAAATGACCTTTCCTAACCATATTTAGCCCCTCTCAAGATCCTGGAAACCTTGCTTCCAAAAGGACTTTCATATGTTAAAAAAGACTCCCAGGATCCTGGGGGTGAGGCTATTGTCAAGGTAGGGTTGCCCTTTGCCTCCAGAGAAGCATTTAAAGGAAGGCAGTTGTGCATTTGAGGAGGAATGCCATGCTCTTCTGGCCTTAAGTACTGGTCAATGGGCTGCAAATTGTAAAGAAATTTAATTTTATCTGCATTTCTTTTGCCTTTGTACCTTATATCATTTGCAGCAATTTCCTCCAGCTTCAGAGCACCTCTGTGTCTTACAGCTGGGACATCTCTTCTTGAAGCTCAGTTTCCCTCATCCAGGGCTGGCACCTGCTCTGTGTCCATGGTCACTGTTGGGCCGGTGGGACCGGGAAACTGAGGAGGCTATGAAATGGCAACCGACCCGTTATCTTGGGACCTCCCAGTCTCATAATGTTGTGTCACGGCAAATGAGCCAAAACTCAGTCTCCCCTGAACATGCAACACTCCCCAGAGATCACATCAACCCCAGGACCTCATTCCTGTTGCCTAGAAACTCCCACCTAAAATCTCCCAGAAACCCCACCCCCACACCAACTGACAAAAATAAGCGCCGCCAACCCCACCAGGCAACTTCCCTGGCCCTTTCTGCTGGTCCAGGGAACCTTACCCAAGAGCGCCTCCATTAAAGCCTCCCTAAACCAGTTGCTGTGCCTGGTTCTCTCCTTTACTCGTTCTCTCTGCCATTCGTCCTCACCGACACTGAAAACCTTACATTCATCTGTACCATCCTTTTCTACTTGTTCCCAATTCCCTGTCGCACAAGTTTCAAAGCCTGGTTTCTGTGTCTGGTCTGAGCTTGTTTTCACTGAGTGCTGCTAGGGAGGAAAAACTCTCTACCCTTTTATATTTACTAATTGGGAACCTCCAAATTAAACTTGCAAAACATAGGTAAGCAAGAGAAAACACAGATTTTTATGCATGTGTAGACAGAAACTCAGAGAAATGTGATTCAAGTTGGTTAGACCTTGGGGCTTATATACCATCTTAATAAGTGATGGGAAGAACCACAGGAGAGAAAAAATGACTTCTTAGAAGGGTGGGGAGAAAGGGTACTTAGAACACACAAAGGACTTTATTGAAAGACAGGGCCCTTTGGAGAACAGACAGGAGGTACAGAGGTATGATAGTTTATAACAAAGTCTGTGTGGGTGTGGTGCTGACTTCTAGTCTACTTTCCTGTGATAAAAGTCAATCTTTATTGACTTTCAGTGAAGCTCCCAGGAGGGGAGGGTATTTAGGATATCAGTTAATTTGGAAGGCACTGCTTTTAGACAAATAAGGAATTCCAGGAACTCAAATGCCTTTAGCTCAAAATTGTACTTACCCCACAGTGGCATGTTTTGGGGTAGCATTTCCTGATGCTCCTCAGGGATTACTGTGAATTGCACATGTGTGGGATTTCCATCATACTATTAATTGTGATGTTCCAGTGTGTGGGCTGCAGAGTGCCTCACCCACGCACTGCTTTACTAGCTATGTTGAGCAAGGTGCTGGGTGGCAGAGAGGCCTTTTGTCCTACCACTGCCTCCACCCCAGCCCATGGAGTCCCCTTGAAGGGGAAACAAATATAACAGATACAGTTCTCTCCCATTAGGCTGGAGAGTCTGAGAATATGGAACTTTTGTCACCTTTTTTGGTGGAGGTGAGATTTTGAGCTAGGTTTTAAGAGGCAGAGGAAAGAAAATTGCTTTTCTGTGTCTTCCTTGATCATGTGGGAAACAAAGGCAGAATGAAAGTTATTAAATTTCCTTACTACCTAGAGCCCACTGACAGGTCCTTGAAACAGGCAGAGTGACATTTCTCTAGGGACCCAACTGCTTCCATGTTAATACTTTGCTAAGTACAAAAGGCAATCTCAGCCTGACTAACCCCCCTCCCCTCCCAGGATCCTGTAAGTCTACTTTAATGTATAAAAATTCCTTTGGAAACTTCCTTTATCTCTAAACCCCCACAAAATACTTGTTGGCAATCATTCCCCAAGCATATGACCTACCAATATACATCTAAAGGGTTTCATGCCTAAGGTTTTCTCAGAAAATAATAAATGACCTTTGCCTAACAATAGCTAACCCCCTCAAGGTCCTGGAAGCCTTGCTTGTAAAATCCCTTAGAGGCTTATGCTCTCCCTAACCCCCTCCCAACTTGAAAGTATATAATGGGTCACTCCTCATGACTCCAGTGCAGCTCTTTCTGCCCATGGGTCTCATCCCCGTGTTTTAATAAAACCATCTTTTTACACTAAAGATGTTTCAAGAATTCTTTCTTGGTCATTAGCTTTGAACCCTAACTTTCTTTTCTACATCAATAGACACTTGGGAAGGAGAAGTCTAAGAAAAACGTTTGTTGGAAGCCAGACAACCTGCTCCTCCCCCAATTTGAGCTCATGACCTTAAGCCTGGGGGAAGGTCATCCTGGAGGGAGCTGTGTGTGGGGAGGGGTAGTTCATCTGGTCAGGGAGTTCCCTCCAGGTAGGTCAGTGCCTGGGTCACAGGGTGTGATTGAAGACTGAGTTGTAGCCTTGGTGAGTTTCAGGCTCTGGATTGTAAGGGTATAGTTGATATAGTTTTGGAATATAGGTGAGGTTAGGTGGGGTGGAGTCTGGAGCCAGTGACCAAGAAAGAATTCTTGAGACATCTTTGGTGCAAAATGGTGGTTTATTAAAACACAGGGACAGAACCCATGGGCAGAAAGAGCTACTGCCCTGGGGTTATGAGGGTTGGCTGATATATACTATGGAGCTGGTGAAGGTACAGAAAAAAGAGAGGTTTTAAAAAAACTTTCATGTATTAAGATACATACACAGGATACTGGAGGCTCTGCTATTTGTCAAGTAAAAGTTGTTTTTCCTTCTAGTAAGGCATTAATGGTAAGATAGTTGGAACTTCCTTGGGTGATGTTACATTCCTTCTATCACACATCCTTATTAATGGGCTGTAGATTTAAAAGATGTTCAATTTTATTTACATTTTCTTCCACCTCAGCTTCCCTCAATTTTATGGAGGGAAGGGTGATGTTAGGGCTTCAGGAAACTTAAGTTACAGGTCTCTGGAAGTTAGGCTATTGGTAAGAAAACTTCTTCCTTGTAAATCACTAGGAAATGTGTAAGCTGAGGGAGACCCAGGTCTTACAGCATTTTATCTCTACAAATTAACTATCTGTTTTTCCTTTAGGGCACCAGGAGTGCCTGAGGAATGTCACTTATATCTCATGGGATGGGGAGGGGCTGTGTCAAGTCAGCTTCAGCTTTGTCCTTTTGTTTCCTCATGGTAATCACGATAAATCCAGAGAAGAAAAAAAGATAATTTCTAACCAGAAGATCCCAGTGTGTTTTGAAATGAGATAAGGGGAGACTATGGAAAGAGAGAACTGGTTTTATCTAGAAGACTTAAGACCTATCCTCATTGCCTGTCCCTCAACTTTGCCATCTCAGCAGCTGGCCAGGTGGTGAGGTACTTATAAAAGGCCAGGGCCCCTTGCCCTGGCTGGTGTGTTCTGGTAGATGGACATAAACTCCTTGGTGCCAGCTACTCTACTCAGAGTAGATCTTTTTGGAACTCCAGAGCATTGCTTTCAGGGCTACAGCAGAAGCTGGGTGGTGGTGCCCATTTTTGGGTATCTTGTATTATAGTGCACCTTTTGTCTTGAAAATCAGATCAAATGCCCAGGGTGAGCCATGGAAACAGCACGGATATCATGAAAGTATGCAGTTCTCCCACCTCTAATCTCCTGCCCTTCCCCAGCCTATCTTCTCATCTGTTTTCTCAAAGAACACTTGAGTGTAGTGGGGAGACCTAAGAAGGAAACCCACTTTCTTATGGACCTAATTGGTTTCCTAGGACTCATTTAACTGCTCTGAGCCTCAGAGGTCTGCTCAGTAACAGCCTCCTGGGCTGGGTAGACAGAGAGGTGCAACTGAGCTCTGTCTGCCCTAGGTCAGAGTTATTGCAGCTAGAAAGGGAAAACTATCTGTTAGGTTTTTTGGTCGTGAATGGAATGGAGACCGCAAAGGCAAACAGGGCCCAAAGAATGAGCTTTATTGCAAGCACCCTCAGGAGAGGTTCCGCAACTCAGGAGAGGAGAGTTGGGGAAGTCGCACCCGGGTTGGGGAGTGCAGGGGTTTTTAAGCCTTATTGGTTCTGGGTCTGTATTTGGGTGTGTTTCTTCCATATTAGGCAAGGGAACATCATGCCCCTAGGTGATTGGTTGGGGGTGAGGAAAGTCCAGCCGATGGTGGGTGTTCCCTGGCTGGAAAGTCCCATACGGAAAATTTCGGTTTCCTGGCTAGGTTTCAATTTACTGGAAATGACGTGGTGGCCATGGCTGCTTTGGTGGGAAAATCAGCCATCTTGACCCAATCTGTGATGTCCACCATTTTGGGTACCCCTGTCTCTCAGCCAGCCCAACAGTATCTGCATTGTGCAAAGCTTTATCTAAACCACAGTATGCCTCCTCCCTTTGGAGGGGAACTGAGAAGAAGAAAAAGAAGTTCAGGAACCATCCTATAAGCTGGAAGAAACTTGTGTATTTACTTCTCCTGGCAATTGCTCCATTGTCAATTAGAAAAGCCTGGGAAATCTTTCCACATGCCAACTCAAATCTGCATGATCATCCTGCAGAGCAGGCTCAATTAGCCTACCTCATTTCACAGGTGAGGCAAATGGTTAAGAAATGGGCTTAAGGGGCACCTGGGTGGTTCAGACATTAAGTGTCTGGCTTCAGCTCAGGTCATGATCCTGCAGTTCCAGGATCAAGCCCTGCATCAGCCTCCCTGCTAGGAGTCAAGTCTGCTTCTCCCTCTCTCATTCCCCTTGCTTGTGTTCCCTCTCTACTGTGTTTCTCTCTGTCAAATAAATAAATAAAAACCTTAAAAAGAAAAAAAAAAGAGGGTTGCCTGGGAGGCTCAGAGGATTGATCCTCTGCTTTTCGCTCAGGTCATTATCTGAGTCCAGGGATTTAGCCCCTCATTGGGCTCTCTGCTGGGTGGGGAGCCTGCTTCCCCCTCTTTCTCTGCCTGCCTCTCTGCCTATTTGTGATCTCTCTCTCTGTCAAATAAATAAATAAAATCTTTAAAAAAAAAAAAAAGAAAAGAAATGGGCTTAAGAGACACAGCTGACCCAAGATTCTAATTCAGGCAGCCTGTCTAGGTAGTCTGGGCATTCCTAGCCAGCTGAGCCAGCTGCTGCAATCTCAGGCATAGGATCACAAATTGCACAAATAACTTTTTTAAAAAAATTTATTTATTTATTTGACAGAGAGATCACAAGTAGGCAAAGAGAGTGGAGGAAGCAGTCTCCCCACTGAGCAGAGAGCCCGATGCAGGCCTCGATCCCAGGACTCTGAGATCATGACCTGAGCTGAAGGCAGAGGCTTTAACCCACTGAGCCACCCAGACACCCACAAATAACTTTTAAATTACTGCTATGATAGGCTGACAGATTAGGAATACAGAGAGAATATATCAGGAAAGTTTCCCTTATTCTATGGGGTCAGGGAATTAAAGTCGACTTAGGCTGCCTCCATTTTGACCTCAAACTTTCTAGTTGGGCTTTTCTTTCCAGCTTGTCTCTTGGCTCAGGTGGAAGACCCTAAGGGCAAAGCATCCTCCAAAACTACCCCATCAAGCAAATAAGGACTGCCTTGTGCCAGCAAGAACACACCCTTGACTGAGTGCAAGACAATAATGGTTGACCTTCACTGCATTCCTGTGTGTACTCACTCACCTTTGCCCCACATTTTCCTCATATAAACGTAGAAGTATTTTTGGCATTTGGGAGACTGTCTTTGAGATGTTAGTCTGCTGTCTTACTGAGGGTGGAATCACTGAAATAAATTCTTTCTTGTTTTACCATCACTTGTCTCTCTGCCTTTAGATTTTGTCAACAGTGAGTGGCTGAACTTGGTCTATTTGGGAATCCTAGAGCAGACGTGCACCTTAGTGTCCTGGCTACAGGAAGGCTTCTGTGAGAAGTAGCTTTATTTTTTTTTAAGATTTTATTTATTTATTTGAGAGAGAGAATCAGCAGAGGGAGAAGCAGACACTCCTCTGAACAGGGAGCCCAACTCCTAGGACCCTAGGATCATGACCTGAGTTGAAGGCAGACATTTAATTGACTGAGCCACCCAGGGACCCTGAATAGTAACTTTAGAAGTGAGATGTGGGGGCACCTGGGCGGTACAGTAAGTTGGGTGGCTGCTTTTGGCTCAGGTCATGAATCCAGGGTCTGTGATCTACCCCCACATCAGGCTCCCTGCTCCTTCCCCTGCTCCCCTGACTTGTGCGTGCTTTCTCTGTCAAATAAATAAACAAAATCTTTAAAAAAAAAGTGAGATGTGCCATGGATGCCTGAGTGGCTCAGTCCGTTAAGTGTCTCCCTTCATCTTAGGTCATGATCCCAGAGTTCTGGGATTGAGTATTGCATCAGGCTCCCTGCTCAGCAGAGGGTCTGCTTCTCACTCTACCTGGCACTCCCCGACTTGTGCTCACTTTCTCTGTCAAATAAAAATAAATAAATAAACAAATAAATAAATAATCTTTTTTAAAAAAATGAGATGTGGCAGGTTAATAAAGGGCAGCAGCATACAGGGAGGGGAACAAAGCCAGAGTGGCACCAAATCTTGAAATTTACCTTGAAAGTCCATTTGAACATGGGGTGAAATAAAGGGCAGTGGGGTCAGGGTCATGAAGCAGTGCTAGAGATTTTGGGGAGGGAAGTTTTAAGGTCACTGAGGTAGGACAGCTGTGATACCAGCTAGGAGATTCATGGCAGCAGAAGTGCAGAAAGGGAAAGAGAGCTGAGAAATATGTGGGAGGGAAGCTCAGAAAACTTCTTAGCTTCTGACTTGAACGGGATGCCATCTTGAGGATGAAGGAGCATTTTGGCACAAGTTCAGTGTGGGACTTGTTGAGTTTCAGGTCAGCCACAGGGAGGAGCACCTGGACAAGTATATATGGAGACTAGAGAAAGCTTCAGGCTGTAGGGGAGACACTGGGAATCATGCCCTGTCGGGACAATGAAAGCTCTGAGAGCAGATGAGGTGGCCAGGGAAGAAATAATGAAGAGAAGAGGGCCTGGAAGGGGGGGGCCTAGGTAAACGTGTATCTGAAAGACAAAGAGAGAGACAATACTGATGACTAAATGTTATGTGGGATCCTGAGACAGAAAAAGTCCATTAGGGAAAAACTAAGTAAGTCTGAATGAAGTATGGACTTTGAGTAAGTAGAAAGTATCATAATAATTCATTAATAGTAATGAGTATACCGTGCTTGTTTAATGTTAATCTGAAAATAAAAGCCACAGTGAGAAGGAAATGGATATTTTGGGATCAAAAATTGCAATTCAATGAACACAGATTCAGGTAGAAACCCAAATCATATACTACTTGTAGCATTCCATTTGTAGGGTAAAAGCAAGAAGTTTTTAAGGGTAATATGGAAGCAGAGAATTATACGAGTTGGGGAAAGGAAAACAAAATTTTCTAGAGTTGTTAACAAGCTAAGTTACACTGATAAACCACTGAATCTATTTTCAAAAGCCCACAACCACCAGTCTTGTGATCAGAATGTCCATTCTCCCCCAACTTCTCCAGCAATTGCTTAAAAGAATTGCTATTTTTCCCACTCCTAAGATTATATCCTCATTCACACAAAGATAAGTAAGTCAGTTTCTCTGCAGTGGCCACTCTGGCTCTATTTTAAAATGGTTCCAGTCATGCCAGTTTTTCACTTTTTCCCCCTTTGATCTGCATCTTTCTCTGAATGCATCACCTGTCAAGCTTTAGAAGGCAGTGTTTGCCTGATACTGGGCTCACCTCTTGGGGGGTGTGGAGACAAAAGACACAACCAAGCCAGAGTAGAAAAGACAGGGTTTTGCTTGCAACAGGGTTTTACTTGTAAGGAAAACACTAGATAGTTCTTAAAATAGTATCTCCCTGAACAGCAAAATTGGGTATGTTTTGTAAGGATCTATTTAGCCAGAGTGACTCCATTTTGTGCAAGCTGCCATCCTGCTGTTTATGGCCAAACCAGGGCTGACTCAACCAGTTCCAGGAAGAATGGGCGGCCAGTTCCTGCCATCTGGATGTTTAGTCCAAACAAGGGTGAGCCGGATCAGGTGAAAAGCCCAATCAGTTAATCCCCTTAACCTCCTGGACCCTGAGCAATGGAGATGCAAATTAAGAATGGGTGGCCAGTTCCCAGTATCAACACTTAGGACCAGATGGACACGCCCAATCAGTTAATCCCCTTAACCTCCTGGATCCTGAAAAACGGAGATGCAAATTAACTCTAGTCAGCTTGTGGCTTGCCAGAATAGGTTGGGTCTCTCTCTCTCTCCATAGAGATGGCTCTGACTGGCCAGAGCCCTGATCGGTCAGTATGATTCTCCATGCTTGGTGTCAAACAAAGCTTTGCTTGACCTCTGCTTTTGTACCAGCCTCATTCTTTCAATCATGGACCCTAGCAGTTTAAACTAAAGGCACATACATATTCATGAAAAGGCTTCCACAGTGAGAAATTCCACATAGAATTGGGGAAAAGTCCAGGTCAAAATCATGGGACCAGCGAGGGTCAGTATCATTACTTCTCTGGCTTTAGTTGCTTTGGTATCTAAGTGCTCAAATTGGTTTTGATCATGCAACTATAACTCAACGATGTGTGTCAGGTCAATATTTACCTTTGAACCACCACTGGGAGTTTACCACTGATTTTTTGTCAGAGGCTGTCCCCTGGCCTGGTAGTGATGATGAGCCATCAAGCAATATTGATCTGTCTTCTTCAGGAAGACTCATTCCCAGTGCGGGATCTCTCAGGAGGAGGAAATTGACTTCTTTAAGAGCCTTACACCACATTTGAGCAACAAGAGTGTGTCGGGGATGGTGCATGATCCGCCCCTCCTGCCATGTCCAAGCCACCGCAATCTTTGGTGGAGGTACCCGTAAATGTGAATGAAAGTCCCTCCAGGCTTTCCCCCCCCGCCAAGAATCTGGAGTTATGCTAATGTCGCGGTCATCAACACCATCTTTACTTGCCTTTTGTTTTTCCTGCTCAACTAACAAACTGAGTCTATTCACAAACTTCCGTTTTAATGGTAAAGGCCGATTTTTTAGAAAGTCTTGACTCTGCCTGCTGTGAATCACTTTGTTTAACTTTAACCTAGCTGCATCCCCCAACTTGCTCACTCTGGAATAATAAAAGACTGAAACCCTTGACAGTCAAGAGAGACAAAGGCAGAGACAAAGGCAGAGGAAAAGGCAGAGAGACTGCGAAGCTAGAACCAGAGAAACAGAAAGAAAGAAGCAGAGAGAGCAAGAGAGAGAGAAACAGAGAGCAAGAGAGACAGAAAGAGAGAAGGAGAGCCAAAGAGACAGAAGCAGAGCCAGAGAGCCTGTGAAGTGAGAGAGGCCAGAGAGCCAGAGAGCCCAGAGGCCAGAGGCCAGAGCCCAGAGAGCCCAGAGGCCAGAGGCCAGAGCCCAGAGAGCCAGAGAGCCCTGAGAGCCAGAGAGCCCAGAGGCCAGAGAGCCAAAACTAGAGAGCTAGAGCCTGAGCCTCCTTCACAGGTCTCTCCTGACTGACCTCGGGTCTGTCAGCTTCCATCAGATCTCCGTGTCAGTGTCCATTATTTTGCCTGCCAGACATCCCGTGGTTTGGGACCCACATCTCTCCTGAGGCTGGTCCCTGGCGACAGGAGTGCCAGAGCAGGAAAAGGTTTTACCATTAAGTTCCCTGAAGGCCATATGCCTTCTGGAGTTTCTGCATCTTCCTCATGTGAGGTCTCACGCTGAGTGACCATTTTCTGAGTGGTGTCTTTAATAAAATGGAGTTATAGAAAGGAGATAAAGTTTTACAATGACAACAATTCCAATAAAAGTAAACAAAATTCTGAATTAAATTGGGAGGATTAACCTGAACCAGGAAGCAATTCTTGAGGGCAGTCAGCTAAGAAGATCAAAGAACCATGGGCACTGCATTTAACTTTCTAGCTTGTACTTGGATTTTATCTGGTTCCATTTCTACTTTACATGTCAAAAAACTTTTTTAAATTAATTAATTAAAAAATCAGGGAGTCGAGGAAGATAAAAAGTAAGAGAATCCTAAGCTCACCTTGTCCTATTGTTACACCTAAATAACAGCCCCATCAATGCAACTAACCTAGAAAATGATCCCAAAACTGGCAGAGCAGATTCTCCAGAGTTAATCCTAGATAGGAGGTCACATTTAGAAGGGTCGAAGAAGTGAAAACATGGTCAGGAACTAAACTTACAGTGAGACTAAACACAAGGAGGGATGCCACACATGTAAAGAATGGACAGGAATAGATCCACACCAGGAACCCTAGACCCATAGGCTGTGCACTGGGAAGACAAGTCCCTGTAATATTTGGCTTTGAAAACCACTGGGGCTTAACTACAGATAATTTATTTTATTTATTTTTAAAAATATTCTATTTATTTATTTGATAGAGAGAAACACAGTTAGAGAGGGAACACAAACAGGGAGAGTGAGAGAGGGAGAAACAGGCTTCCCACTGAGTAGGGAGCCCAATGCAGGGCTTGATCCAGAGAGTCTGGGATCATGACCTGAACTGAAGGCAGATGCTTAACAAATGAGCCACACAGGCACCCCATTAACTACAGATACTTTATTTTTTAAAAGATTTTATTTATTTATTTGACAGAGAGAAACACAGCTAAAGAGGGAACACAAGCAGGGGGAGTGAGAGAGGGAGAAGCTGGCTTCCCGCAGAGCAGGGAGCCCAATGTGGGGCTCGATCTCAGGTCTCCGGGATCATGACCTGAGCCAAAGGCAGTCGCTTAACCAACTGAGTCACCCAGGTGCCCCAACTACAGATACTTTAAAAATCAGCAGATTTGGGGCACCTGGGTGGCTCAGTCAGTTAAGTGTCTGCCTTCAGCTGAGGTCATGATCCTGGAATACCAGGATCAAGCCCCACATCAGCTCCCTGCTCAGTAGGGAGCCTGCTTCTCCCTCTCCCTCTGTCTCTCCTGCCCACTAGTGCTCTTTCACCCTTTCTCTCAAATACATAAAATATTAAAAACAAAATAAAACAACAAAGACAATGAAAACAGCAGATTTTCTCTAAGAGTGCTGGGAGGCAATAGGAACCTGAGTCCTCATTCTTACAGAGGGTATAACAAAAAACCCAGTGGAGATACAGAATAGAAGCACCAGTTTGAAAAGTGCCTAGGATATATGGGAAGGAGATTTGTCTACTGAGCTCAGAACTTGTGCTGGAAGGGCATGGATCTTTAGGGATTTCTCTAAGAATGGAAGAACTGGTAAGCACCATTTCTTTCCTCCCAACTGAACCTAGATACCCAGACATTGCGAGAACCAGCACTAATACTTGTGCATATCTTGCCAGCACCATGTACCCCATTCCATGTTCTCCATTAGATTTAGCCCATTCAATCTGTCCCATTAAGCAGGAGTCTTTCTAAAGCAGCACCCCATGCAACTCATTCTGAAAGCAGTACTAACAGTGACCACTATCACTCCAAAGATTCTTACCCTGGAAAGAAGAGAAGACAGTCACATGTACCAGTTTGATCACAGTCCCAGCAGGGGGCTGGGAGCAGACATCTGATCTCACTGCCAGCCCACCCCACCAAAAAACAAACAAACAAGCAACCTCAAAAGAGACAGCACATGAAAAGTTCCCTGTAGTTTGGGGTCACAGCAACCCCAGAAGACATATTAGGGACAGATATCTGGTCTGGTTACAGGTCATGCCCATCAGTTAAAAGAATGTCAGGGAGAGAACCCTGCACTTTGGTGTGTACACATAGCCAGCAATGGGGCTGAGGGAAGGCATCTGGTATGAGTCAATGGCAAGTCCAAGGTTGCCCCATATTGGCTCCTTAAGAACAGAAGAATCAAACCCTACCAACTATAGGCAAAAAGGGGCTGCTGCAGCTGATTGGACTAAAAAGAAACATGTCTCAACTATAGCAGTAGGACACAAGCAACTAGAAACCATTGAAACACCTGGCTTTGGTGAACAGGGAGCATTACACTGAAGGACACCAGAAGATCTCTTCATCATAAAGCCAGTACTTTCCTGAGATACAGAAATAGAGTTAGACAAACTGAGGAGACAGAGGAATAGGTCTCAAATGGAAGAACAGGGAAAAATCACAGAATAAAATGGACATAAACATTATGCCTGGTAGAGAAGTCAAGTAATAGCCATAAAGATACTCAGTGGATATGAGAAGGGGAGGGGAGGATCTCAGTGAGACCATAAACAAAGAGATAGAAAACATAAAAAAAGAACCAATTGGAAGTGAAGAACCCAATAACTGAAGTTAGAAACACATTACAAGAAATAAATAATAAACTATAGGAAACATAAGAATGGATTAATGACCTGGAAAACAGTAATGGAAAGCAATCAAACTGAACAGCAAAGAGAAAGAAAGAATAATAATAATAATAATAATAATAATAATAATAATAATAATAAAAATGAGAATAGGTCCCAGGAGTTCGGCTGGATGATTGTCAGGCCGGTCAGAGCACCTGTGGACTCAGCAGGGGATTAAAGAGGGGGGAGAGGCAATTCTGGGATCAGAAAGGTGACCACTTTCTGGAGGGGGAGAAGCATGGAGAGGTGAATTGGAGGTGACATTTAGAAGGACAGACCTGTGGGGGGAAGGGTTGGCTCCTGGCCAGTGGTGGTGCAGTAGAGCACAAAATTGGAAATTTTGGGAGTCTGCACACTGGGGGATATTGTCCCAGAGGCTGGGAGGGGTGGAGCCCTCCCTGGGATGTTTGGTCTTGGGACCTGTGGGGGCCACAGGGGGACCTGGGGTGCCTGGGTGTGGCAGAGCTCCCAGGTGTCAGAGCAGGGAGGCCATCCACAGAGATGGGTCGAGGAGTGGAGTCTCAGCTTGGGGTTACCTTGGACTGTGATCTGAGGCATGATAGAGCCACTGCTCTTTGAGTGGGTACCCCTCAGGTGGCAGATCTGGGGAGACCCCCCTCCTTCCTCCACCAAGAGAAGCAGCATGGGAGCACATTGCACGAATCTTTTGGGTTTGGGGACTCCAGGTTAGGCCATGCGCCAGAGGTGGAGGTACTCCGTCACAGGCTGGGTGGGTGTGGGGTGTGGCCCGAGACAAGCTAGACAGGTGTGATTGACTGATTTTCTCTGAGGATGCACTGGGGCATGGGGAGGAGCTCTTGGATCCTCTTGGCTGGAGGTTGAGAGGCCACTGTCCTTTTTTTTTTTTTTTTTTTTTTTTTTTTTTTTTTTTTTTTTTTTTTTTTTAGGCTGCCATCTTTATCCTCATCCTCCAAAGCTGTAGGGAAAGGATACAGGGAACAAAAACTACCAAGAGCAAACCTGAGCAGATTACTTAGCCTGGCCCCTGGCATGAGTGGTGCAGTTCTGCCCAGGCAAAGACATTTGGAAATCAATACAACAGACCCCATCCCCAGAAGATCAGTGAGAACACCAGCTAAGACCAAGTTCACAAATCAATGAGAAATGTGGAACTCCAGAGCTTGGGGAATACATCATGTAGAATTCATGGCTTTTTCCCCCATGATTCTTTAGTCTTTCAGGGTTAAATTTTTTAATTTTATTTTTTTCTTTTCTATTTTTAAATATTTTTCTCTTTCTTATTTTAACATTTTGAACTATTTTATCTTATCAATAGCTTTTTAAAAAAATCTTTTTAGGGGTGCCTGGGTGGCTCAGTAGTTGGGCATCTACATTAGTTTCAGGTCATAATCCCAGGGTCCTGGGATTGAGCTCTGTGTTGGGCTACCTGCTTGGTGGGAGGCCTGCTTCTCCCTCTTCTACTCCCCAGTCTTGTGTACCCTCTCTTTTTTTTTAATTTTTATTGTTACTAAAATTTTTTCCAGTGTTTCAAGATTCATTCCCCATTCCCCACACCCAGTGCTCCACGCTTTAGGTGTCCCCAGTACCCACCACCAGGCTCTCCCATCCCTCCATCCCCTCCCTCCAAGTCCCTCAGTTTGTTTCTGTGTCCAAAGTCTCTGTTGTTTCGTTTCCCTCCCTAGATTACCCTAGTTCCCATTTGCTTTCCTTCTGCCACTGTCCTCCAGTTTGCCCCTCATGCACCGCAAGTAAGTGAAACCAAGTTGCTGTGGCCAATGTCAAAGAGGTTACTGCCTATGTTCTTTTCCAGGATTTTGATGGATTCCTCCCTCACGTTGAGGTCTTTCATCCATTTCGAGTTTGCCTTTGTGTGTGGTGTAAGCAAATGGTCTAGTTTCATTCTTCTATATGTAGCTGTCCAATTTTCCCAGCACCATTTATTGAAGAGACTGTCCTTTATCCACTGGATATTTTTTTCCTGCTTTGTCAAAGATGTATTGACCATAGATTTGTGGGTCCACATGTGGGCTCTCCACTCTGTTCCATTGGTCTGTTTCTCTGTTTTTATGCCAGTACCATGCTCTCTTTGTAATCACGGCTTTGTAATAAAGCCTGAAGTCAGGTAATGAGATGCCCCCAGCTTTGCTTTTCTTCTTCAGCAATTCCTTAGTGATTCGGGGTCTTTTTTGGTTCCATATAAATTTTAGGATTGTTTGCTCCAACGTTTTGAAGAATGTTGGTGGAATTTTGATCGGAATGGCATTGAAAGTGTAGATTGCTCTGGGCAGTATAGACATTTTGACAATGTTTATTCTTCCGATCCATGAGCATGGAATGCTCTTCCATCTTTTTGTGTCTTCTTCAATTTCTTTCATGAGTGTTCTGTAGTTCCTCGAGTACAGATCCTTGACTTCTT
>PITA01017721.1:25613-42578 GCA_004023965.1 Spilogale gracilis | reverse complement strand
CACTGTGATTCTACATGTTAACAAGGTCTCAAGTGGTACCAAGGCTGTTGGTCCTTGGACCTCCCACTTTTTCAGCACTGGCCAAATATGGGAATAACCAGGAGAGCTTAAACACCAAAAACAACTGACCCCACCCAGATTTAACTGGTTTGGTGTGCAGACAGAACATCTGGGAAAATTGTAGTTTTAAATCCAGTTGATAGTTTAGACTCTGTGTCTATTTTTTTCCACTAGTGCTAAGAGCATAAAGATAAGAACATGACTGGTACCTTAAATCCCAACTGGGAAGTTCAATGGGAAGAAGTCAGTAATAGGACCTGACTCTACTGCAGTCCACGGGGAGAAAAGCTATTTCTTCGGATTCATTTGACCATTGCTGTTCTTCCTATAAGAGTGTTAACACCAAGACTGGAAAGTCCAATATTTGGACATGAGCCTAGGAGAAAGAGAACAAAGAGATTTCTCAGCCTCTTTTTTTTTTTTTTTTTTCAAAGCCAAAGGGCAAGGGTCATTTATTGTGAGTTCTGACCGGGACCTCCGCGCACTCCTTACTGGTGACGCTAAGAGGCCCCAGTGCAGTGGATTTTACAGCTTTTTATAGACAGGCACAAACAAGTTTGGGACTTTTCCCAGTACTTGGACTCTTATTGGCTGACATTTAAATTTGAACACCAGGATGATCTGATTGGTTCCCGTGCTTATTAACCGAAACCACAGAGGGGCACTCCCACCCAGCATGAAAGGGGGAAGGGTGAGTCTTTCAACTCAGCCTCTTTTTTAAAAGGTTGGGTCACAACACTCATAGGGTTTGTCAGATTCATCATAGTAAAAGACAAAATAAGGTCCAACTCTAGTGAGTAATATAGCATAGATTAGTTGCATTTCCCCTGTAGCACTTAACTCTGAATACCTCACAAGAAGGAGAAAATGGCAAAGTGATCCCACAGATGGAATCTTTAACATATCTTTCTTAAAGACGCACCGAAGAATTAACATCAACTGAAAACCTAGCTAAGAAATATTTGTCAGATATCTGCTTTTCAACAAGCTCAGTGGCAGGCATTGGGGATAAAATAATGAAAAAAAGGAATCCCACATCCAGAATGGTGGCCTAAGAATGCCTGCAAACCTGCTCCCTAACAAAACAAGCCTAACTGGTGAAAATTATTTTAAAAAATAATTTAAGCTTCTGCAATTTTCTTAAGAGCAAAATGAAGGAACATATATTTAAGAAAAATCTGATAAAACTCAGTAAGAATAGCAATAGTCTACGACATTTGAATCAATGCTATATGTCAATGTCAATGACATATGAACAAATGTATACCAATAAATTAGACTGCTTAGATTTGATGAACAAATTCCTAGAAAGCACAAACTACTAAAAATGACCCAAGGTGAGAGGGAAAATCTGACTAGACTAATAACAAATAAAGAGACTGAATTAGTGCTCCAAAAACTACCTACCTACCAAAAAAGTCTATTCCCAGAGCCTTTATTGGTAAATTCTACCAAACATTTAAATAAGAATTAATAACAATTATTTATAAACTTTTTCAAAACCCTGGAGAGGAAGAAACACTTCCCAACTCATTTCATGAGGCCAGTATTACTCTGTCACTAAAACCAGACAAAGACATCATGTGAAAACTATAGACCAAATTCTTCCTTTTATGAATACAGATGTAAAAATCCATGACAACATACTAGCAAATCAAATTCAGCAAGAAATAAAAAAAAAAGATTATACACCATTACTAAGAGAAACTTTCCCAGGAATTCAAGGTGGATTTAACATACAAAGCTTAATTAATGGGGCATGTATGTATGGGTGGGGGTGTTAGATGAGGAAATTATCATGAAGAACGAAGTAGGCCATGGTTTAAATCTGAATTCATATTATATCCTAAGAAATGTGTGTGTGTGTGTGTGTGTGTGTGTGTGTGTACAAGGACATCTGGGTTCTTTCCATAGTATGCCTATTGTAGACATTGCTGCCATAAACATTGGGGTGCAGATGCCCCTTCAGGTAACTACATTGTATCTTTAGGGTAAATACCCAATAGTGTGATTGCTGGATTATAGGGCAGCTCTATTTTCAACTTTTCGAGGAACCTCCATACTGTTTTCCAGAGTGGCTGCACCAGCTTGCATTCCAACCAACAATGTAGGAGATTCCTCTTTCTCTTGTTTTTTTGCTGAATTCCTATATGAGTTCTAGAAATTTTATGGTTAAGTCTTTTGGGTTTTCCACATAGAGTATTGTATCATCTATGAAGAGTGAGAGTTTGACTTCAATGAAATATTGAAGACTTTTAAAGAGAAGAGGAAGAAATGTTGGCAAGACATCTTCCCATGAGCTCAAGCAGTCTTGTCCTCAGGAAAAAAAAATAAATCTACTTAAAATGATGCATAAAAGTCAGGAGATATTCTTTGGCAAATTGACAAATTTTGCTACTCAAAATTTTTTTTAAAAATATGTATTTCTTGATAAGTATGACTTTGTTGACTTTAACAAAAAGTAAAATCAGAAGACAATCGCCAAATATTGCTAAAAGCAAAATCTGACCTTGGCCAGAATAGAAAAATATTTACAACCTACATGTCAGATAAGGATGAATTTTCCTAAAGCTATAAACAACCCCTATGAATCAAAGAAAAAGGCAAACTTATAAAAGGAAAAGAGTTGAGCTATATGAGCAAAAATTTAAAAGAAAAGCAATACAAATGATTCTCAAGCACAAAAACCAGCTCAATCAGACTCATTACAGATAACAGCAAATTAAAATTCATAAAGATAACAGTATTTTTTTGTCTTTTTGGCTGGCAAAGCTCAAAAAGTTTTAAAATACTCTGTGCTGGCAAAAATATGCATAAAAATGTACTCTCATACACTGCCAGTGAAAGTGCAAATTGTTATAACCTCTATGAAAGGCAATTTAGTAAGAGTTATCAAATCAAACACATTTTGACTTGGCAATTTAGCTTCCAACAATCTATCCTACAGGTAACTACTGCCAAGGACCTAGTACATGGCTTTTCATTACAGTGTTGCTTTTAATAACAGTAGATTAGAAATACCTAAAATCCAACATTAGGGAACAGATTTTAAAATGTTAGCATCCAAAGAGTTGGGCTACTGTGCAGCCATAAGGGATTGATTGAGGAGTTTTTCTACTAACATAGAATGACATACGGAACATACAATTCACTATGTAATTACTTCAGTCAAGACTATAGGAGAAAAAAACCTGAACTTTCCCAATTCTTTGATGTTAGCTAAGAAAGGACTGTTCCAGGGTGTTAAAATCTTGACAGTAATAAAAAGAGTTCAAAGGATATATTAGTACCCACAGAATATATATGGAAAGCACTTCATCTAAAATTTTACAACTGCCTCTAGAACTTAGCACTGTTGATTTTAAAACCATAACCTGTCAATCATACAGAAAAAGGGAGATTATACTGCATATTTTGTATTTTCTATCTGCTCAGCATCTTTTCAATGCGATTCTAACACTGCAGGAATTGTTCGTCTTCTGATTCCCACTTCTCCAAGGCTGAAGCCAGGAGAACGTACTTCCTAAAATCTTAATGTTGAGGTTTAGAGGTTATTCTCTAGCCCCACTAATGACTATGAGTCTCCCAATCTCCTTTTTTAAAAGCTATGCTGTTTAATCAGTCAGTATTGGTTCCATTGCCTGCATCTAAACAAGGGATAGGAAGTTTACAGTTTACTAAAAACCAAAAAAATATGTGCGTCAGGTATTTCAATACACAAACTCCAAGACAATTAATATAATAAGACATTCTGGGATTAGTAAAGAGCTCTTAGGGAGATTCTTTTCCCTAACTCCTGTGAAAAAGGAAAGAAGAAATTTGCATAATAAATTACAGTGGGAAGCTGTTTTTCCAATCTAATAAAAGTCATTATTGGTAAATGTACCCTTGTACCAAACTAAGGAAATAATAATAAAAATAACAGCAATAATAAAACACTACCTACTTTACATATACTATCTCATTTAAACCATACAACATCCCAGGACAGGGGCTGATTTTACATGTGAAACAAAAGTCAGGTTAATTACATTGCTTAAGGTGATAATAATATTCAAATCTAGGTAATCTCATCCTCTTAACCACTACATTTCATTAGCACTCCAAGTTTAGAAAATAAACCCTAAAACAGACTAAATTGTTTAAAGTTGTTTATCTGTCTACTGGTGATAACTCCATTCATGAATAAAAATTGTAATATTTCTCATCTAAAGAAAGGATCGCCTAAGTAAGAACAATCATATGCTACAGTTGCTACAAAAGACTAAACAGATGAATCTTAAATCTTAAGTTTCTTAACAGCATCATTATGATCCTTGCCATATACCCCAAAAGTTCCAAGAGGTAAGGAAATATTTTTTAATTAACATATAATGTATTCTTTGTTTCACGCATACAGGTCTGTGACTCATCAATCTTACACAATTCACAGCACTGACCATAACACATACCCTTTCCAGTGTCCATCACCCAGTCATCCTTTTGTCTCCCTCCCCTCCAGCAACCCTCAGTTTATTTCCTGAGATTCTCTTATGGTTTGTCTCCCTCTCTGGTTTCATCTTGTTTCATTTTTCCCTCGCTTCCTTCCCTTCTGATCCTCTGTTTTCTTTCTGAAATTCCTCACATCAGTGAGATCATATGGTCATTGTTTTTCTCTAGTTGACTTATTTCACTTAGCATAATACCCTCTAGTTCATCCACATCATTGCAAATGGCAAGATTTCATTTTTAATGGCTCCATAGTATTCCATTGTATATATACCACATCTTCTTTATCCATTCATCTGTTGATGGGCATCAAGGCTCTTTCCATAGTTCAGCTATTGTGGACATTGCTGCTATAAACATTGGGATGCACATACCCCTTTGGATCACTACATCTGTATTTTTGGAGTAAATACCAGTAGTGCAATTGCTGGGTCATAGGGTAGCTCTATTTTCAACTACTTGAGGCACCTCTATTCTGTTTTCCAGAGTGGCTGGCTGCACCAGCTTGCATTCCCACCAATGGTGTAGGAGGGTTCCCTTTTCACCACATACTTGCCAACACTTGTCATTTCCTGACTGGTTAATTTTAGCCACTCTGGCTGGTGTGAGATAGTATTTCACTGTGATTTTGATTTGTATTTCCCCGATGCCAAGTGATGTGAATACTTTTTCATGCGTGTTGGCCATTTGGATGTCTTCTTTGCAGAAATGTCTGTTCCTGTCTTCTGCCCATTTCTTGATTGGATTATTTGTTCTTTGGGTGTTAAGTTTAGTAAGTTCTTTATACATTCTAGATACTAGCTCTTTACCTGATATGTCATTTGCAAATAGATTCTCCCATTCTGTCAGTTGTATTTTGGTTTTGTTGATGGTTTCCTTTTTGTGCAACAGCTTTTTACCTTGATGAAGTCCCAATAGTTCATTTTTGCCCTTGCTTCCCTTGCCTTTGGCAATGTTTCTAGGAAGAAGTAAGGCAAGGTAATATTAACCCTACTTTACCAATGTATATATAAAGTACTCTACATTCCCTGTAAGGGATTTATTCTCTCCATTGTGTCTAGATGTCTACTTTGGCCCTTTATTAGATTTTTAAGATACAGAAGCTTTCAAGATATAGAAAGGCTCAAGCTAAGGATGCATTCAAGACCAAAAAGCTATGAAGATGAAGGAATTCATCAGCAGTTTGGAGTCACTCTTAAGTGTTTGTCAATAGAGTACTATGTGCTCTTTAACAGACATTTACCAGATACCTAGTACATTGGTACTAGTACATAGGTACATTCCAAGGTGATAGGAAAACACACAAGATTAATTGAAGCATGGCCTGTCTTCACAAAATTAAAATCTAATGGAAAAGACAGAACATAATAAAAAAATAAGTGTAATGTGCAGCACCTGGTTGGCTCAGTTGTTAAGCATCTGTTTTCAGCTCAGGTCATGATCCCAGAGTTCCAGGGTCAAGCCCTGCACTGTGCTCCCTGCTCAGTGGGAAGCCTGCTTCTCTCTCTCTCACTCCCCCTGCTTGCGTTCCTTCTCTAGCTGTGTTTCTCTCTGTCAAATAAATGGAATCTTTTAAAAAAAAAAAACATAATCCAAGTAGAAAATAATTGCCATGAGAATGACATAAGTAGATTATTTTTGCCCAAGAAAAACAGCTGGAGAAAATGTTTCAAAGTACAAATCAGACATGCAATTGCATGGGGAGAGCATTCCAGTTGGAAGGAGCAACACACAAAAAAGTTCAAAGGAATGAAAGCCTTAGTGCCTGTGCACAATACAGAAAAGTATGATTTCACTGTCTGGTAGCATTATGAAGGGGAGAGTAGAAATTAGACTGGAAGTCAGAATTGAATTCTGGAAGCCATGATCATCTAGACTAGATGCAGTCACACTGACTTCTGGCTAATTTGGCCATAGCAGGTGCTCAATCATCCCTGCCAACTGTATCACTATTTATGATGACATATCCTTTATATTAGCAGAATTAGTGATGTGGGCAAAGGAAATGGCCCATCAGTAAATGGATACATTTATATTTCAGTCCTTATGTCTTGCATTTATTCTTCAGGGCATTTAGAGTTTTGAGAAATACATATGACGTGCATAATGCCTCCCAAAATATTCACTTGATAGGTAATAAAGTTAAATGAGTTCTTGTGCTCAAAATAAAGAACTGGATGTCCTAAATGCATACTTACACAAACATAAATTTGTGGGTTTTTTTCATTTCTTTGCCCAGCATGAAGCTGTTAGAATTGTGTTGTTTTATACATCATTAAATAATAATATTTATCCTGCAGAGTTAAACCATATTAATTGCACTTCTCATTTTTTCTTTTGAAAGCAAAATGAAACAAAGCAAAAAATTATAATCATTTTAAAGTTGTTGAACAGTATACTAAAATTCAATTTTTCTACTCAAGTCATATTAACCATCTATTTTCATATTTTGAATAATAAAATTTTAGACACATGAAGTTTAATTCAATTCCTCATTCTTAGATTGCATTGGGGGACCTGTAGTTCCCTACAATTTGGATGAAGGTGTTTTTAATTACCATTTGAATTGATGCCAAAATAAATCTTGAGACTTCATTTCTCTTTTTACTGTGTATCTCCCACCCAATGCCTGTGTTTGAGAGAATTATTTTCCAGATGAGAAGGTGCACTCAGAAAAATACTAACCATTGTCATTTAGGAAAACAGGGAACATACACTGTATGTGTTTTTGCAGATTAAAACTATTTCTCCTGGGTAAATAGTAAGCTTAAGAATTTTCTACATGATACACTGCACACATACCCACATACACACAAAATTTTTTCTTAAAGAGTGGAATGCAGGGCAGTTGAAGAATTTTCTATAGAAAGAAAGATTAAAAGTTCTTCTACACCTCTTGCTCTGAATGAACTGGTTCTGGCCTGGTAGTTGGATTCTAGTTAAGGTTCAAACCCAACCATGGAAGAAGGTGACTGTGCTTTTGCAATTAAGAGGGCAGAGCTCTGGGACACTTTATAACACAAACATGGTGTTCTCCATCATCTGGTTCCAGCTGTTGGTGGAACTGTGCTAATGACAGCCCACAAATTATAAGTCCAAAGCCTGAGAGTTGGATACAGTGTTTGTATCAAAGAGTTAGCTTTGTTCCCTTGAATCTGGACATGGGTTGGCCCAGAAGTCAGCAGAATTAAGCCACCAACAAGTGTGTGAAACATCTTCTCTAATCTAGTCTTCATCTGTGAAATGAAAGAAGAATCTTAAAGAAGACTACATTTGGCCATAATGCTATAATACTAGGGAAGAGCACTTATGTGGTATATTTCCATACCCACTTCCTTAAGTAATACTCAGCAAGAACCTGTGGGAAGTTGTAGAATAAATGGGAAAGGGAAGAGGCTCAGAGCAAATGCAGCAATTCCAAAAGGAAAGAAAGAAAAAACAAAAAGAAGAAAAGAAAAGAAAAGAAAAGAAAAGAAAAGAAAAGGAAAGAAAGCTAATAAGATGTTTCCCAAGCAGCCCATCAGGGCCTTACTGAAATTAGACCCAGCATCTGGCCCCCAGCTTTATAAGCCTCAAAACTCTCATGTACTGGCAGCAATGATCACTAACATCATTACTTTACAAATAATCTTTGGCTGAAGAAATCAGTCTATGATCTAAATGGGAATGGGTAAAAAAGAAAGAGCCTGCTATTGATAATAATGAGCAGAGCAATGCAAATTTGGCAAGACAATCCAAATTTGGTTGTAAAATGAAAACACTTTACAAGCCTGGTAAAGAGGTTTCAGTTGTTTGTGTATGCAATGTCACTCTCATTAGTAAAGGTTATCTTGCAGCTCCAGTCTGTAGTTTCTTATTAACAAACTGGAAAGTGAATATACATATTAAATTAAACATTTCACCTCTTCAGGGCTGTATCTGACAACTGTGTTTATCCATGCATTTACTCAATTGGACAATCATTTATTAAGCCTTGCTATATATAAGGCAGCTTCATTTTGGATAGCAGAGAAAAAGTCAATACTTTCAAAAGCAGATTTATATTCTCTATTCAATCATAAAATTGTAGACTACAAAGAAGATATATAATAGCACTAATATCTTTGGCTAAAGCAAAATGTTCTCGGTTCAGAATTGGTAGGTGTCCTGTATTTTACGTGCTAGATGTTGCAATTCTGCAGCATCTGTACTGCAGAGACCCTCCCCAGAGGTCTCCCAGAGCTGTACATATGTCTCTGTTTCAGAAAAAGACACCTTTGCCTATTACCAAAAACTTACATTTCCAGCTGCTGCTAGAAAAATTTTGTTCTATTATTAATTTCAGTTTTGAATCAAAGGTTAAATAGTGAAACAGTCAACAGTCACCATTCTCATAAAATAATATATGGAATGAGTAATTTCATATAATTAATAAAAATTGTTAGATAGTTACATATTTGTAGTCTGTCAATTGTTCATGGCCCAACTTATGTGCCACTTTCTGCAAAGATTTCCTGTTCCCTTCAGCTAAAATTAAGTTCATCTCTTTTTCAAAATTCCTCACCCCAAGGAGGACTGGGTTAAAAGTTTCTTTTTATAAAGGAGTGATAAGATATACCTTCATTCCTAATGTTCTTAATTTACTTTTAAAGTTAAAATATATTCTATACAACTTTAATAGTAATCTCTGAAAGAAAGAGAAATAGGTCAAAATATAAGAGTAGAACTTACACATTTTAAAAAACTTGTCAGAACACATACATGATAAAAATTATGCAAAAAAATTACAGAAGTAAAGTATATCTGTTAATAACAACAAATAGAAATAACTTAAACCTCCCTGTATATTAAAAAAAAACTAGTTCCTCTACTTTACAAAAAACAAAGGCCAACCATATAGCTTATATGAACACACAGCTAAAACAAAATAATAAAGAAAGAGTACAGAGAGGAAAGGATTAACAGAAGATATGTAACTCAGTCCCTCCTTCCTTCCTCAGGGACACTTGAGATAGTTTGACCTCAACTGGAACTCCTTCTCATACTGATAGAATTTAATAGTCAAAAAAAAACCAGGGCTTGAGAAAAAGGAAAGGAGTGAAGGGAGCAGCAGAGGGGGAGACTCCTCAAGCAGACACCTGGCAGAGTTCAGAGACTGTCCTGGGACCCAACCACATAATCCTGACATCTTGACTTGACCCAAAATCAAGACTCAGAAGCTTAACTGACTTAGCCACCCAGGTACCCCTCTTTGTACTTATTTCTTACATAAAGAAAATTCCTGGGGGCACCTGGGTGACTCAGTCATTAAGCATCCACCTTTGGCTCAGGTCATAATCCCAGGGTCCTGGGATCAAGCCCTGTATCAGGCTCCCTGCTTGGTGGGAAGCCTGCTTCTCCATCTCCTACTCCCCATGCTTGTGTTCCCTCTCTCGCTGTGTCTCTCTCTGTCTTGTTATTACATATTTATAAATCAAATAAGCACAATGTGATTTAAGATAAATAAAACTATCTAAACAAGAAAATATTAAAATATTACCTCAGAATTCCACTAGGTAATACATCGGTGGACTTGGAGATGTTAATATTTCTCTTCCTCTAAGTACCTGAGTCTTCAAAGGAGTTTATACTCTGGGAGAATCTAGCAAGTTGCTTGTAATCTTAATAAAAGCACATCTTATGTAGTTGATATATACACATATAATGCATTTACATACTTATATGTGTGCACATACCTGCTGAGGGAAAGTATCTTAATTTTTTAGGTTGTGTCATAATTTTATATATATATACTTAGGAAATATGAAAATTTTGTGGAGGCAAAAAATTCCAGTTAAATTGTAAATATTAAATCACCCAAGTAACTGATTCTGGGGGAAAATAATATTGACCTAAATTGACAGTCTCTTATTCATATCATATTCTGTTTCATCATCAAGTGTAGACCCACAAAATTTGAACTGGGAGAAGATTGCTTCTGATTCCTTCCACTTTCTTTCAGAGCTTTTCTTTCTCATTTCATCCCACTTCATTTTTCCTCGAAATGTCCAAACTTTTCTGTTCCAAAAGTGTGCTGCTCACCCAGCACATTCAGAAAGGGATCAGATATATAAATCCCTGCCAAAGTGCTAATGTCCTACTGAAGATCAAAAGTCTGGCTCTCTGAATACCTCCCAATGGCTTAATGGTATCAAGCAAAGGCAGTGAAAAAGGGTTTTAGAGATAACCAACAGATATGTATAATATTATTTCTCTTCTCTGATGATCAATCCTTATCATTATTCTTATCCTTTTAATTAATAAATGTTTATTGACTATAATTAAGATTATTGTCATTTCAACTATGCTGAAAGAACTAAAATATATTCCTATTCTTTGAGATCTGAAAATAATTTGGTAAAGAGTCTGGCAGGACTTTATTTCATTGGAGAAAAATCAAACAAAGAGAAATTCTATATATTCTCTTTTATGCTAGTCTACTGCAAAAGAATCTTAAGAAGAGAGGAAAGAGCTGGGTCTTTAAATATTAATATTTGTAAGGTAAAATGGTTAATCCTCCTAATAACTTAAACCTATGGCAAACTAAGAATTTTATATATTGGATGAATATATGCATAATTGATTAGATATAATCAGAGATGGAGAACCTCACTTAAGCATACCATTAGCATCATTATCAGAACAGAGAGAAGATAGAATAACTTAAATAGTGACATCATTTTCAAATCATTTAAGCCAAATAATTCTAAATCCAAAAGCTTTGATCATGTACAATCCTGCTGAAAGACTGAATTGTAATCAGCCTATGATACATTATGCTGCAAAGTAGCAGCACCAGTGCATAACAGAATCTTATTTTCCATTAATCCATTCTTTTCTGAAAACGCAAACACTCCACATGCTTAATAGCCCAAAAAAAAGAATGTTCTCAGATTCTAAAATTGCCCATTAGTTATAATTTTATTTTTAAAAAGCACATAGACAAACTCAAAAGCACATACTCAAAGCCATTTTTGAAAACTGACTTAATCTATGTGCTAAATCAAGAACAATAACCTCGAAAAATATCAGTTCAATTGTGTATTTTAGCAAAACATCAAAACATAGGTTGTGTGTATAGTGACCTTTGAATTCATTTAATGTTCACAGGACTGTTTTCACAGGTAGGATGTGAAAAAAAAGCCCCAGTATAAGCAGAATTAGAGTACATGGGAGAATCCCCATTTCCTTACTTACTGTAAGAACCCCCAAACAAAGAAAGTTCTGCTAGTAATAAACTTTCTATAAAAATTAATCTAAGCACGCGCTGCGCCGCGCCGCCGGCCCCCGCACGCCGCCACCACCGGAGCCACCGCAGCTGCCCCGAAAGCAGCGAGAGTGGATGCTATTTTTACGCCGCTGCCCTTCTCTCCCGTTTCTCTCCACACCGTGGGCCCCACGCAGACCCCCCCAGGAAAGGCATTTTTACAGACTTGCGTGAGACCGGAGAGGCCGCGGGTCCCAGGGCGCAAACAAAGTGGCGTGATCCAAAAGGAGTTGTGGCTTTGAGGTGCGGGAGTAAAATGACAAGCGGGGGCGGGGGCAGAAATCAATACAACGTCTGCACCAGCCTGGCTGTGACAGACTGCCAACCAGGAGGCTGGAAAGAGCCCATCCCTGTGGAGAGGCTCTCTCTGGGAGGGAGGTCTGGGCGCAGATATCTTGCTCCAACCTGACTTGTCAACAGCTGGAAAAAGACATAAAAGAACAACGCTCCGATACCAGAGAATTACAACCTGATAACCTGGTTACCATTGAGACCAGCCTCTAGCAAGGAGGCCGAGAGACTCAGCCTAGGTAGAGGACTGAAAGGGAACGGCACGCCCCACCCCCAGAAAGCAAGCCAGAAGCTCAGGAGGGCAACATTCCAATGTAAAACCCCAAAACGGGGAAAAGGCAATTTATTAAAATCCTGGCACTGAATACAAGTACCAAAAGCCCTATAACTCATTGATACAGTTTTCCACTTCATTTACTTTTTTAAACTTTTTTCTATTTTTAATTTTAAAGCTTCCACTTTCAGCTTAAAAATACATTCTCACAGTTTTTCATCTTTCAATTTTTAGCCCCCTTCTTATCACAACGTGATACCCAATACAACACCCCATAACATTCCTTATTTTTTTATTTTTTATACTTTTTTATTTTTTTATTATTTTTTCTCTTCATTACCCTGAAATTTTTTCAAACGCACCCCTGTATTTTTTGCTTTTGTTGTTGCCTCTTGTTTCCCTGTTCGCTCTCTCTGTTATTCCCTTTCCTCTCTCCTCTTTCCTTTATTTTCTCTTTTACATGTACATGTAGATACAAGCTTCAAGTCAATCCCACATTCCTATTCAATACTACCCCTATACACAACCAGTTCTAATCCCCCTATATCTTTGAAAGTGGGCTCCTCCAACAATAACAACAAGCCAAACTCGGGAGCGTCTGAAACGCATTCCTTGCCCACAAGGAGTGTCTGCCCTCACCTTCCCACCCTACTTTGTCAGTGTGTCTGTGTAATTGTCTTTGCTTCTATATTATATAAATACTGGTCTTGGGGGTCATATAGGTTGGGCTTCGCTTTTTGATCTCTTCATTTACCCTTGATAAACCTTTTCTTTACCCTGTAACAGCTTTGTACAATATAAATCCTATCACCGGGCCCCGCTCTGGCCGGGGTGTCTTTTCTTGCTTCCTCTCTTCCGTTTTCTTTTTTCTTTCTCCTCCCTTTTTGGTGGTGGATTCTGGTTGCTCCAAAACCTTCCAACGACCAATCCACCTAGATAGTGGCTGATATATTTAGCCACACACCCCCTCAACCACTCCTCGCCACAATGACCCGGAGAAGGAACACCCAAGAGAAGAAGAACCCTGAGACTGCAACCTCGGTCACAGAACTACTGGAAATGAACATAAACAATATGACAGATATAGAATTCAGGGCAGCAATAGTCCAAGCAATAGTCAATTTAGAAAAGAACATTGGTCTCAAAGTGGAAGCCATAGTAACAGAAGTGAAAGCTGAGGTTAGAAAGGCTTTAGATGAGATGCAATCTAACTTAAATATGCTAACAGCCAGAGTAAGTGAAGCTGAAGATCGTATCAGTGATTTAGGAGATACACGGAATAAGAAGGAGGAGCAAGAGAAGTCTTGGAGCAAACAACTAAAATCCCAAGAAAACAGAATAAGGGAAATGAATGATGCCATGAAATGCTCCAATATCAGAATTATTGGAATCCCTGAAGGAATTGAGAGAGAGAGAAAGCTTAGAAAATATTGTTGAACAAATCATGGATGAAAATTTCCCAAATCTGAGGAATGAAGCAAATGTTCATGTCCTAGAAGCAGAGAGGACACCCCCCAAGATCAATGAGAGCAGAAAAACTTCCAGGCACATAATAGTAAAATTCTCGAGTCATAAAACCAAAGAATATGTTAAGGGAAGCTAGGAGAAAGCGATTCCTTACTTATAGAGGGAGGACCATCAGAATAACGTCAGACCTTTCCACAGAAACCTGGCAAGCCAGAAAAGGCTGGCAAGACATATTCAGGAAGTTACATGACAAAAATATGCAACCAAGGATAATGTATCCAGCAAGGTTGACTTTCAAAATGGAAGGAGAAATAAAGAGCTTCCAAGACCTCCAAGGTCTAAAAGATTATGCAACCACCAAGCCAGCACTACAAGAAATACTAAGAGGGGTTCTTTAGAGGAGAAACGAACCCAAGAGTGACACAAACAAGAAATTTACAGAGGTAACTTATAGAAACATGAACTCCATAGGCAACATGATGTCCATACAAACATATCTATCAATAATTACCCGCAATGTGAACGGACTAAACACTCCAATAAAAAGACACAGGGTTGCAGACTGGATAAAACGACAGGACCCATCCATATGCTGTCTAAAGGAGACTAATCTTGAATCAAAAGACACTTCCAGATTGAAAGTGAGGGGATGGAAGACAATCTTTCATGCCAATGGACCCCAAAAGAAAGCCGGGGTAGCGATTCTCATATCAGGCAAATTGGATTTTAATCTAAAGAATGTAGTCAAATACACAGAAGGACACTACATCATTCTTAAAGGGTCTATACATCAAGAAGATCTAACAACTGTAAATATTTATGCCCCTAACATGGGGGCAGCCAACTACATAAGCCAACTGTTAAACAAAATAAAGAATCATATTGATGCAAATACACTAATCGTAGGAGATCTTAACACACCACTCTCAGCAATGGACAGATCATCTAAACAGAAAATCAGCAAAGAATCAAGAGCCTTGAATGACACATTGGACCAGCTGGATCTTATAGATATATTCAGAACATTTCACCATAAAACAGCAGAATACTCATTCTTCTCGAGTGCACATGGAACTTTCTCCAGAATAGACACATACTAGGTCACAAATCAGGGCTCAACCGATACCAGAAGATTGAAATTATTCCTTGCATATTCTCTGACCACAACGCCGTGACTGGAACTCAATCACCATAAAAAGTCCAGGAGAAAATCAAACACTTGGAAGCTAAAGACGAGCCTACTCAGGAATATGTGGATCAACCAAGAAATCAAAGAAGAACTGAAACACTTCATGGAAACCAATGAGAATGAAGATACATCGATCCAAAACCTCTGGGATATAGCAAAGGCCGCCCTAAGGGGGAAATTCATAGCCATTCAAGCCTCACTCAAAAAAATTGAAAAATCCCGAATACACCAACTCTCATTACACCTTGAAGAACTGGAAAATGAAGAAAAAATTAAACCAACCCCCCACACAACATGGGAAATACCTAGGATTAGAGCAGAGATGAATAAATCAGAAACTAGAGATACAGTAGAACGCATCAACGAAACTAGAAGCTGGTTCTTTGAAAGAATCAATAAGATCGATAAACCATTGGCCAAACTAACCCAAAATAAAAGGGAGAAGACCCAAATTAACAAAATCATGAGTGAAAGGGGAGAGATCACGACTAACACCAAGGAAATAGAAACAATCATCAAAAATTACTATCAACAATTATATGCCAATATGTTTAACAACCTAGAAGAGATGGATACATTCCTAGAAACCTATAAGCTTCCAAGACTGAAACAGGAAGTCACTGATGATCTGAATAAACCCATATCTAGTAACGAGATTGAAGCAGTGATCAAAAACCTCCCCAAAAACAAGAGTCCAGGACCAGATGGATTCCCTGGGGAATTCTACCAAACATTCAAAGAAGAAATAACACCTATTCTCCTGAAGCTCTTTCAAAAAATAGAAATGGAAGGAAAACTTCCAGATTCTTTCTATGAAGCCGGCATCACTCTAATCCCCAAACCAGACAAAGACCCCATCAAAAAGGAGAACTTCAGACCAATATCGCTAATGAATACGGATGTCAAGTTTCTCAACAAGATCCTTGCTAACAGGATCCAACAATACATTAAAAAGATTATAAACCATGACCAGTTGGGTTTTATCCCAGGGATGCAGGGGTGGTTCAACACTCGCAAAACAATCAACGTGATAGAACAAATCAATAAGAGAAGAGAGAAAAACCACATGGTACTCTCAATTGATGCAGAAAAGGCATTCGACAAAATACAGCATCCGTTCCTGATCAAAACCCTTCAAAGTATAGGGATAGAGGGAACATTTCTCAACCTCATAAAATCTGTCTATGAAAAACCCACAGCGAATATCATTTTCAATGGGGAAAAACTGACAGCCTTCCCTCTGAGATCAGGAACAAGGCAAGGATGCCCACTCTCACCACTACTATTCAACATAGTGTTAGAAGTCCTAGAAACAGCAATAAGACAACAGAAAGAAATAAAAGGTATCCAGCTTGGCAAAGAGGAAGTCAAACTCTCTCTCTTTGCAGATGACATGATACTATATGTGGAAAACCCAAAAGACACTACCCCCAAACTACTAGATCTCATACAACAATTTGGTAATGTGGCAGGATACAAATCAATGCACAGAAATCAGTTGCATTCTTATACACTAACAATGAAAAAAATAGAAAGGGAAATCAGAGAATCGATTCCATTTACTATAGCTCCAAAAACTATAAGATACTTAGGAATAAACCTAACCAAAGAAGTCAAGTATCTGTACTCGAGGAACTACAGAACACTCATGAAAGACATTGAAGAAGACACAAAAAGATGGAAGAGCATTCCATGCTCATGGATCAGAAGGTTAAACATTGTCAAAATGTCTATACTGCCCAGAGCAATCTACACTTTCAATGCCATTCCGATCAAAATTCCACCAACATTCTTCAAAACGTTAGAACAAACAATCCTAAAATTTATATGGAACCAAAAAGACCCCGAATCGCTAAGGAATTGCTGAAGAAGAAAAGCAAAGCTGGGGGCATCTCATTACCTGACTTCAGG
>PITA01017721.1:0-25513 GCA_004023965.1 Spilogale gracilis | reverse complement strand
TAGCATGGTACTGGCACAAAAACAGAGAAATAGAGGAATGGAATAGAGTGGAAAGCCCACATATGGACCCACAAATCTATGGTCAAATCATCTTTGACAAAGCAGGAAAAAATATCCAGTGGAGAAAGGACAGTCTCTTCAATAAATGGTGCTGAGAAAATTGGACAGCTACATATAGAAGAATTAAACTAGACCATTCTCTTATACCACACACAAAGGCAAACTCGAAATGGATGAATGACCTCAATGTGAGGCAGGAATCCATCAAAATCTTGGATGAGAACATAGGCAGTAACCTCTTTGACATCAGCCACAGCAACTTCTTTCAAGACATGTCTCCAAAGGCAAAGGAGACAAAAGCGAAAATGAACTTCTGGGACTTCATCAAAATAAGAAGCTTCTGTACAGCAAAGGAAACAATCAACAAAACAAAGAGTCAACCCACAGAATGGGAGAAGATATTTGCAAATGACACTACAGACAAAGGGCTGGTATCCAAGATCTCTAAAGAACTACTCAAACTCAACACCCAAAAAGAAGATGAACACATCAAAAAATGGGAAGCAACATGAAGAGGCACTTCTCTGTAGAAGATATACAAACGGCTAGCAGACACATTAAAAAATGTTCAGCGTCACTAGCTAACAGGGAAATTCAAATCAAAACCACTCTAAGATACCACCTTACACCAGTCAGAATGGCCAAAATTAGCAAGACAGAAAACAAGAAGTGTTGGAGAGGCTGCGGAGAAAGGGGAACTCTCTTACATTGTTGGTGGGAATGTAGACTGGTGCCGCCGCTTTGGAAAACAGTGTGGAGAGTCTTTAAAAAATTAAAGATAGAGCTACCCTATGACCCTGCAATCGCACTACTGGGCATTTACCCCAAAGATACGGATGTAGTGAAAAGAAGGGCCATATGCACCCCAATGTTCATCGCAGCAATGGCCACAATCGCCAAACTGTGGAAAGAGCCAAGGTGCCCATCAACAGATGAACGGATAAAGAAGATGTGGTACATATATACAATGGAGTACTATGCCTCCATCAAAAAGGATGAATATCCAACTTTTGTAGCAACATGGACTGGACTGGATGAGATTATGCTGAGTGAAATAAGCCAAGAAGAGAAAATCAAGTATCCCATGGTTTCACTTACTTACGGTGCATGAGGGGTAAACTGGAGGACAGTGGGAGAAGGAAAGTAAATGGGAACTAGGGTAATCTAGGGAGGGAAATTGAAACAACAGGACTTTGGACACAGAAACAAACTGAGGGACTTGGAGGGAAGGGGGTGGAGGGATGGGAGAGCCTGGTGCTGGGTACTGGGGACACCTAAAGCGTGGAGCACTGGGTGTAGGGAATGGGGAATGTATCTTGGAACACTGGGAAAAAAAAATTTTTAGTAACAATAAAAAAAATTAATATAAGAATCGAAACAAACAAGATAGGGTCCATACAACTGCCTCACATTCTAGGTACTATCCAAAAAGGAAACTAGCCACATGTGACTCTTCAAAATTGAACTTTTTAATTAACTAAAATTAAATATAATTTAAATATAGTTATAAGTCCCACTAGTCATGATCCAAGCTCTCAAAAGCCACATGTGGTTAGCAGTTATAGTGCCTAACAGCACAGAAAAACTTTCCAATCCTTTGCTCCTTGCAAAATTTCTGTCAGACAGCACTGTTCTAAAACATACACCATGTGTGTTTGAGTCACTAATGTAAATGCCTAGCACAGTACCCAATGTGTAGTAGATACCCAATAATCATTGGTCTAATTAACAACCAACGAACAACCATCACGTCTATTCTTTTGGAGCCCCACAACTCTACCTAAGACTGAAGAAAATTACCACTAATTAGATGATTCAAAGCCTTGAAGACCCACTACTCCATGTAAATTCCCACTTGCTACCAAAATCGCAGATACTGGAAGATTTTTGTGAAACGGTGAGGTAACTACACTTCATATCACATTTAAGCCATTTTTAGTAAGTGATGTTGTCTAGCTATTTTGTTTATTCTGCATATCATAATCTTTGCTGCAAAAGTCAGATAATACACCTATAACTCCAAATATTAAGAATAAGAATACCCAAAGGGGTCCTTTAACTCTGATCTCTATAACACATACACACACACACACACAAGAAGTTGGAAATGACTTAATTCACGTTGTGGCATGAGAAAAATAAGCAGCTTTCTACAACACACAACCAGTTTACAATGTATAATACATTATACATAATATACTGTGAAACTCTAATATCAGTTTCTAATACTCCTTCAGAGAAAATTCTGAAACTCTTAAACAAGTGTGGTTAAGGTAACTCTCCTTATTTTGGTTTGCTCCAGATTTCTTCTGGAGTGTTCCATATTCTTCTGTTCTTTCTATATGATTCAAAAGGGATGAAGATGTTCATGTACTCAAAACAAAATTGCTACTACTATTTGCAGACTTCCACAGGGGTCGCCAAATAATACTCCAAGTTGACTTAAAATACCTACATTTTTCAAGAGATTCCTATGGAAGTTTTTTTCCTCTACATATTCTGCAGACTGTATGTCATCAATTACATTTTTTTTATTGTTACTTAAATTTTTTTCCAGTGTTCCAAGATTCATTCCCCATTCCCCACACCCAGTACTCCATGCAATAGGTACCCTCAGTACCCACCACCAAGCTCTCTCATCGCCCTACCCCCCTCCCTCCAAGTCCCTCAGTTTGTTTCTGTGTCCAAAGTCTCTGTTGTTTCATTTCTCTCTCTGGATTACCCTACTTCCCATTTACTTTCCTTCTCCTACTGTCCTCTAGGTTACCCCTTATGCACCGCAAGTAAGTAAGACCATGTGATACTTGACTTTCCCTACTTGGCTTATTTCACTCAGCAAAATCTTTTCCAGTACAGTCCATGTTGCTACCAAAGTTGGATATTCATCCTTTCTGATGGAGGCATAGTATTCCATTGTATATATGTACCACATCTTCTTTATCTATTCATCTGTTGATGGGCACCTTGGCTCATTCCACAGTTTGGCAATTGTGGCCATTGCTGCCATGAACATTGGGGTACATGTGGCCCTTCTTTTCACTACCTCTGTATCTTTGGGGTAAATGCCCAGTAGTGCAATTGCAGGGTCTTAGGGTAGCTCTATTTTTAATTTTTTAAGGACTCTCCACACTGTTTTCCAAAGCGGCGGCACCAGTTTACATTCCCACCAACAGCGTAAGAGGATTTCCCTTTCTCTGCAGCCTCTCCAGCACTTGTTTCCTGATTGTTAATTTTGACCATTCTGACTGGTATAAGGTGGTATCTCAGTGTAGTTTTGATTTGAATTTCCCTGTTAGCTAGTGACGCTGAACATTTTTTAATGTGTCTGTTAGCCATTTGTATATCTTCTATGGAGAAGTGCCTCTTTGTGTCTCTTGCCCATTTTTTGATGTGTTCATCTTCTTTTTGGATGTTGAGTTTGAGTAGTTCTTTATAGATCTTGAATACCAGCCTTTTGTCTATAGTGTCATTTGCAAATATCTTCTCCCATTCTGTGGGTTGACTCTTTGTTTTGTTGATTGTTTCCTTTGCTGTACAGAAGCTTCTTATTTTGATGAAGTCCCAGAAGTTCATTTTCGCTTTTGTCTCCTTTGCCTTTGGAGACATGTCTTGAAAGAAGTTGCTGTGGCTGATGTCAAAGAGGTTACTGCCTATGTTCTCTTCCAGGATTTTGATGGATTCCTGCCTCACGTTGAGGTCTTTCATCCTTTTCGAGTTTGCCTTTGTGTGTAGCATAAGAGAATGGTCTAGATTCATTCTTATATATGAAGCTGTCCAATTTTCCCAGCACCATTTATTGAAGAGACTATCTTTTTTCCACTGGATATTTTTTCCTGCTTTGTCAAAGATGATTTTCCCATAGATTTGTGGGTCCATATCTGGACTCTCCACTCTGTTCCATTGGTCTATTTCTCTGTTTTTGTGCCAGTACCATGCTGTCTTGGTAATCACAGCTTTGTAATAAAGCCTGAAGTCAGGTAACGAGATGCCCCCAGCTTTGCTTTTCTTCTTCAACAATTCCTTAGCGATTCGGGGTCTTTTTTGGATCCACATAAATTTTAGGATCGTTTGTTCCAACGTTTTGAAGAATGTTGGTGGAATTTTGATCAGATTGGCACTGAAAGTATAGATTGCTCTGGGCACTATAGACAGTTTATCCTTCTGATCCATGAGCATGGAATGCTCTTCCATCTTTTTGTGTCTTCTTCAATTTCTTTCATGAGTGTTCTGTAGTTCCTTGAGTACAGATCCTTGACTTCTTTGGTTAGGTTTATTCCTAAGTATCTTATAGTTTTTGGTCCTATAGTAGACGGAATCGATTCTCTGATTTCTTTTCCTATTTTTCATTGTTAGTGTATAAGAATGCAACTGATTTCTGCGCATTGATTTTGTATCCTGCCACATTACCGAATTGTTGCATGAGTTCTAGTAGTTTGGGGGTAGAGTCTTTTGGGTTTTCCACATAGACTATGTCATCTGCAAAGAGAGAGAGTTTGACTTCCTCTTTGCCAAGCTGGATACCTTTTATTTCTTTCTGTTGCCTGATTGCTGTTTCTAGGACTTCTAACACTATGTTGAACAGTAGTGGTGAGAGTGGGCATCCTTGTCTTGTTCCTGATCTCAGAGGAAAGGCTGTCAGTTTTACCCATTGAGAATGATATTCGCTGTGGGTTTTTCATAGATAGATTTTATGAGGTTGAGAAATGTTCCCTCTATCCCTATACTTTGAAGGGTTTTGATCAGGAACGGATGTTGTATTTTGTCAAATGCCTTTTGTGCCATGTGGTTCTTCTTTCTTCTCATTGAATTGTTCTATCACGTTGATTGTTTTGCAAGTGTTGAACCACCCCTGCATCCCTGGGATAAAACCCAACTGGTCATGGTGTATAATCTTTTTAATGTATTGTTGGATCCTGTTAGCAAGGATCTTGTTGAGAAACTTGACATCCGTATTCATCAGCGATATTGGTCTGAAGTTCTCCTTTTTGATGGGGTCTTTGTCTGGTTTGGGGATTAGAGTGATGCCGGCTTCATAGAAAGAGTCTGGAAGTTTTCCTTCCATTTCTATTTTTTGAAAGAGCTTCAGGAGAATAGGTGTTATTTCTTCTTTGAATGTTTGGTAGAATTCCCCAGGGAATCCATCTGGTCCTGGACTCTTGTTTTGGGGGAGATTTTTGATCACTGCTTTAATCTCATTACTAGATATAGATCTATTCAAATTGTCAATGTCTTCCTGTTTCAGTCTTGGAAGTTTATAGCTTTCTAGGAATGTATCCATCTCTTCTAGGTTGTTAAACTTATTGGCATATAATTGTTGATAGTAGTTTTTGATGATTGTTTCTATTTCCTTGGTGTTACTCATGATTTCTCCCCTTTCATTCATAATTTTATTAATTTGGGTCTTCTCCCTTTTCTTTTGGATTAGTTGGCCAATGGTTTATTGATCTTATTGATTCTTTCAAAGAACCAGCTCTAGTTTCATTGATGCATTCTACTGTATCTCTAGTTTCTGATTTATTCATCTCTGCTCTAATCCTAGTTATTTCCCGTGCTGTGTTGGGGGTTGGTTTAAATTTTTGTTGATTTTCTAGTTCTTTAAGGTAAATGAGAGTTGGTGTATTCGGGATTTTTCAATTTTTTTGAGTGAGACTTGGATGGCTATGAATTTCCCCCTTAGGATGGCCTTTGCTATATCCCAGAGGTTTTGGATCGATGTATCTTCATTCTCATTGGTTTCCATGAAGTGTTTCAGTTCTTCTTTGATTTCTTGGTTGATCCACATATTCCTGAGAAGGATCGTCTTTAGCTTCCAAATGTTTGATTTTCTTCTGAACTTTTTATGGTGGTTGAGTTCCAGTTTCATGCATTATGGTCAGAGAATATGCAGGGAATAATCTCAGTCTTCTGCTGTCAGTTGAGCCCTGATTTGTGACCTAGTATATGGTCTATTCTGGAGAAAGTTACATGTGCACTCAAGAAGAATGAGTATTCTGCTGTTTTAGGGTGGAATGTTCTGAATATATCTATGAGATACATCTGGTCCAATGTGTCATTCAAGGATCTTGATTCTTTGTTCATTTTCTGTTTAGATGATCTGTCCATTGCTGAGAGTGGTGTGTTAATATCTCCTATGATTACTGTTTTGCATCAATATGATTCTTTATTTTAACAGTTAGCTTATGTAGTTGGCTGCTCCCATGTGGGGGCATAAATATTTACAATTGTTAGACCTTCTTGATGTATAGACCCCATCAATTACATTTTGACTAAATATCTGTCTTTGGACTGAACACTCTATGCAATCTAAGTTCTGCCTCTTTTGTTTCCCCTGCCCTGCTCTGTAATGACAGACAAGGATCTGTGCCACTGCCGACTGATGCCCATTCCACAGAAACATGGAAGATGGCATGGTATTTCCAATCAACACATTTTTCATAACTTGTAACCTACCATCACCACTCAAGCAGCATGCCAGAAGCAAGGTACGGTCTTCAGGGCAGAGGCAGATTCTGGACAGTGGGCAGGGCAGGTGACGAAACAGAATTGACTGAAAAACATCAATCAGCCACTAGCTTTCAATGAAGGGGTGTGTATCCGAACGTCTTTGCTGCACCTCTGTGTTCACTGAATTATTCACTATATCCAAGATAAGTACTCAACCTAAATGTCTGTTAACAGATGAATGGATAAGAAAAGGTGGTACATAGGTAATGGTATAATCCAGCTGTGAGAAAAAAGGAAATCCTGCCATTTGTAAAAACACGGATGACATTTGAGAGCATTATGCCTAAGTGAGATGTCAGACAGAATGACAAATACTGCATGGTATCACTTATATGTGGAATCTAAAAAACAAAAAAAAAGTCAAACTCATAGAAATGGAGAGTAGAAAAGTGGTTGCCAGGGAAAGAGGGTGGGGGAAATAGCTTTTAGCTATAAGCTGAATAAAGTCTCAGGATCTAATATAAAACATGATGACTATACTGTATTACATAAACTGAAATTTGCTAAGAGAGTGTTAACTAGTTGGAGGAATCATTCCCAATGTATACATATATTAAATTACCACAATGTACACTCTAAATATATTTGAGTTTTGTATGTCAATACCTCAATATAGCTGAAAATTTTTTAAAAGCCTCTGAATCAATTGATTCAATGTGATCTCCTGCACACAGACATACACAAAAATGATGATGGGTTTGGGAAATATAAAAATAATACTAATTTTTCATCCCATTTTTTATTTAATAAAATACGTATGGGGACATGCACCTGGGTGTCTCTGTCACTTAAGCATCAGACTCTTGATTCTGGCTCAGGCCATGATCTCAGGGTCATGAGACAGAGCCCTGTGTCTGGCTCTGTGCTCAGTGGGGAGTCTGACTAAGATTCTCTTTCTCCCTCTGCCCCTACCCCTTGACCACATGTGTGCTCTCTCTCTCAAATAAATGGATCTTTAAAAATAATAATAAATAAAATAAAATATGTATAGGAAGGGCTAAAATATTTCTCAAAGATCATAAAATAATTTATGTTTGTATCTGACTCCATTGTCTATTGCAATTCTGACTTCTTAAGTACTATATATGATTTGGTTAATAGTTATTTTTAATATTTATATATATATAAGTATACCTATAGACACACACACATACACATTGCACTCAATTACTAGAAACTCCTTTGAAATGGTTTTGGGCAAAAGTTTTATATAACTGAACTCTGAAGTATGAACAAAAGAAAAAGAAAAAGAAATTGCAATCTATGGATAGAAAGCAAAACTCTATTACTGTTGTGCCCAGCAAAGTACTCAAATACAGGAGAAGTACTCAAAGGTAAGAATTTGCTGAATTGCTCGATTTTTCTTAAGTTGGTAATCAACAGCCAGTATTGACTAGAATATTCGTTACATGTGGTGACAAGAATAGGTTGATAGTTACACTCTTCAGTGGTGGGAAGTTCCAGCTTATCCTCATAATTAGCTTCAAGTAGAAATCATTAAAACAATCTTACCTCCCTCAGGGAGGTTTACCTTCTGCCTCAGTCACTGCACTTCAATTTTTACAGCATCATTTGTTTCTAGAACATCTCAATTTTCCTCTCCCTAGACCCATGAGATTTAATCACACATGTAACAAAAACCTTATGTTCTCTTTCCTCTTTTTCAAGTCCTACAATTTCACATCTGTGCTGCCTGCCCACACCACCAAAGATTTAATTTACTTGTTAAAAATTTCAGATATATTTCATGCTTTTTTTCTCTATGATTTTCTCACTTCCTTCTCTTTTCCAAATAACCAAAGTTCACCATGGGCCTGGGTCTCCAGCCACACAACAGTCACTGTCCATTTTATCTTGGGAAGTTTCTCTTCATTTCTTTTGGCTTGGTGAACATTGTTTCTCTACATATTTCCAATTGTTTTACTCAGATACATTTTGGGTTTGAGTTGTTAATGGGGATTACTTAAAAAAAAAAAAAAAAAAAAAGGTCCTGACGTCAACAACCCACATTAAGAAAAACCCCAGTACAACAGTAGTCTGTCCCAGATCTAACTTTAACTCGTGCCATATTTCAAAGTATGATTCCCTTCTACCTATAAGAAAGAGTGTTGTGCTTCAACCGGGTCCAAGTAGAGAACCACTCAGTTAGGGTTCATTCTTAAGGAGTTAAGCCAGGGGTTTTCAAAGGCATATTTTGTTTTTGTTTTTTAGAGAAAAAGAACATGAGCAGGGAGGGGCAAAAGGAAAGGGAGAGAGAGAATCAAGCAGGTTCCACGCCTAGGGCAGAGTCCAACATGGGGCTTGATCTCATGACCCTGAGATCATGACCTGAGCAGAAATCAAGAGTCGGATGCTTAACCAGCTGAGCCACCCAGGTGCCCATGGAAGCACATGTTTTCTAATCATATTCTCTCTAGGAAAATTCCAACAAATATTTTCTGTATTTAGCCAAGAGAACAACAGGTGAGTGAGGCAAAATTTCCAATTTACCAGAACTAAAAAAATGTAGTTTATTTTATACAATGTCCTGTAGTCACAATTCATTATATCCTGGAAGGTCCTTTTTTTCCTAGCCTGAACTTAAATTAACAAAGCCTTAGAACACGTCTACAATACTTTTCCCTTAGATATTTGAGGAACCTGGGATAACTATTTTAAGTCATTCCTACCCTCAAGCCCTCATGATTAAGAGCCAGATGAGTCACGAAAAATGTTTCCTTTACCAAGTAGCGCCAATGGCACCATGACTTCTTTTGCTTGGAGGGATTACTTTATCACTTAAATATATATATATAAAAGCACATGAACATATGTATCCATTCTCTTATGGCTGGCCAAGACCTTGAATAAATTAGATTGTTTGATAGGAATTTAAATTGTAAGATAGTTATGATAGATGGCCCCATATGCACAGAAAGGGTGATATGACTGAATAATTCAAGGATAAAATGAAAGAAAAAAATTTTTCTCCATATAGTAATTAAATCACCTGAACTTACTATGGCTCTACTTATAAGGGGAGGGGGAGCAAAAAAGAAAGAAAAAGAAAAAATAGAGCCAGTGATATTTTGAAGTATGTGAAGAATTTTCAAAAGATTACTACTTTATACTAAAGCTATTCACCTTCATGTAAGATACTATAAATACCCTCAGAGATTAAAGCAACAAGGGGGTACTTTTTTGACTTCTCCAGAAAAGTCTCATTGACCCATTGTATTTCAGTCCATAATATTTAGCCAACTCTTTCCCACATAACTAGAATGATGCAGCAAGTTGTTAGAACCTATGAAAGAAATCCTGAAATTTACAACCTGCTTAGTATTTGTTAAACTTATATATGTTATTCATTGGGAGCTTCAGTAAAAGAAAAGAAACACTTTTTGAGGTAGTTTCACAGTTCTTTAAAAACACCCAAGTTGTATCAAAGACTTGTTAAATTTCTGCACTAAATGTGTTTTTTAGCAAAAGCTGAATAAGTTCAGCTTATAAATAAGAACTTCCTTTAATTCAAGCATTTTTCAGTGAACAAAGTCAAATCATTATGAGGCAAAACAAGTCAGCCTTCCATTTCAGAGTATCTCCAGAAACAAATTCTTCCCGGAGTTGAGGGCCAAAATCTCACCAGAAGCATGTATATATTTCAAATTTTATCATAAATTCGAATTAATCTCCAGTAAATCTATATGCAAACTCATTACAACAAAGCTATAACTACACTAAAAAATACATTTGTATACTCAAACACTAAAGTTTCTCAGGGACAGTCAGGTTATGAGGGTTTAATTCACTTCAGTATTTGATTTTTCAAATACTCAGACCTTGACTTTTCATTGCTAATTTATCTTTCTCGTGTGCTTTTTTTTGTAAAAGTAAATATATTTTTTACTTTGCCTTCTTTATTATACAAAATATACATACTATTGTATTAGTTATCTACTGCTGCTTAACCTGTTATGGCAAAACTCGACAATTAGAACAAAATACCTTTACTATCTCACAATTTCTGGGGGTCAGTAATTCAGGCACAGCTCAGTAAGGTGTTTCCTCTGTGTCAGGGACTGCACATGGGACTGCAATCACGGTGTCAGCCAGGGCACCTCACAGGGCTACAAGCAAAGTGGCAGCCCACCTCATGGTCGTCCCAGTGTTGAACTGAAGCAGAACCCACTAGCTCAGTCGGTGCTTGCTGGAATGATTAAGTGCTTCACAAACTGCTGGACTGAGGGCCACACTTCCTTGCAAGGCTATTCACAGACTATTCAGTTAGCTTTTTTCATCAGGGACCTAGGGAAAGATTACACCACCAAGTTGGAGGTCACAGTCTTTTGTGACTTCATCATGTAAATGACATCTCATCACTTTTGCTGTAATCTGTGAGATGCAAATCGTGCAGTCCAGCTAAACCAAAGGTATGAATGCCAGGAAGGAGGATCACTGGAAACCCAATGCAAGCAGCTGCCTACCACAAATAAATGTAGATATACTCTTTGGTATCTGTTTGGCTTTTTTTTTTTTTTAAGATTTTATTTATTTGACAGAAAGAAACACAGCCAGAGAAGGAACACAAGCAGGGGGAGTGAGAGAGGGAGAAGCAGGCTCCCGCCAAGCAGAGAGCCCGATGTGGAGCTCGATCCCCGGTCTCCAGGATCATGACCTGAGCCAAAGGCAGTCGCTTAAGCAACTGAGCCACCCAGGCGCTCCTGGCTTTTTTTTAATAAAAATAAATCACAGAAATTATTTATTGTCGATTGATAAATACTTTTTCATAATCATATTGTATTCCACTGGTTGTTGTTATATCATACTCAACGAATCTTATATAGTTAGGGATTTAGTTTATTTCCCATATTTTACTATAACAAAGAATGATCCAATCAACAACCCTCTAAATTTTTTATTTTATAGTTTTATAAATAAATATTCAAAATAAATCTCTTAAAGTGGTCATTAGGTAAGTACATATTTAATTTTATTAGGTTTGCAAAATTTCCCTCCACAGGGGTTATAGCATTGATGCTCATACCAACAATACATGATAATATTTGTTTCTCCACAGCCTTACCAACAAAGCATATTATCAAGCTTTTATGTTTTTGCCAATCTTTCAATCTTTCCACATATTTAAAAGACATTACATATCTTCTGTGAACTGTATAAATCTTTTGCCCTTTTTTTTCATCAGGTTGTGGACTTTTTCTGTTCACTTTTTATGAACCCCTTTGAATATTAAGAAAGTTAGCCCTGTGTTTATTATAAAAAGTTGTAAATATTTTCTCCCAATTGATCATTTGTTTTTTGATTTTGCTGATGAGTTTTTTCCAGTATAAAAGTTTTATGTCATCAAACTTCTCAATTTTTATCTTATTACTTCTGAATTTTGAGACATAAATAGAAGGTCTTTCCCACCCCAAAGTTATAAAGGAATTTGCTAATGTTACATTCTGGTACTTAAATAGTTTCATTTCTTTACATATAAATCTCTGATCCATTTGCAGTTTATTCTAGTGTTGTAGGTAAAGCATAGACCTTATTTTACCATTTTTGAAATGCCCAGTTTTCTCAGTGCTATTTAATCATAAAAGTTCATCTTTTCCACAGAAAATTTAGGTACCATCTTTACTAGATATTAAATTTCAACATACTTGGGTGTATTCCTGGAATTTCCGTTCTTCCCTCTAGACTGTATAAGAACTAATACTATATTGGTTTAATTATATGGGCTTAATAGAATGTTTCAATATTCCCCTTGTTTCTGTTCTTTTTTAAGGCTTTCTCAGTTCCCTTTTCATGATTTTTCCACATTAACTTTATTACCAACTTGTCTAACTCCAAAAAGAGAAGGAAAAAAAAAAACTTGTCTGCATTGTTATTGGAATGATGTTGAATTTCTAACAAGAGAATTGACATCTCTATAATGCAGAATTTGTTCTATCCAAGAACAAAGAATGTCACTTCACTTGCTCAAACATTCAAAGCTTTTCTCATATAGTTCTTCCACATTTCTTAATATTAGCTCTATTTTATGCTGCCACTGTACATAAGATCTTTTCTTTCATCAAATTTTCTAACGGAAACACATAAATTACTGATTTTTATGCATTAATTTTACATCTTATCACAAGGCATCAATATATCCTAAAGCATGTAGGCATATTATGCCAATTTATAATCTGAGTCATTGGGAATTTGGAAAATTTCAAGGTCACCCAAAATTTATACCTAACCTAAATCCTAGGAATTCTACTCCTTTTCAAAATCCTATTAAAGAATTCATTAGTGAGGTGCCTGGATGTCTCAGTCGGTTAAGTGTCTCCACTTGGCTCAGGTCATGATCCCAGGAATGATCCCAGAGTCCTGGAATCTAGACTGAAGCCAGTGTCCTGCTCAGCGAGGAGCCTGCTTCTCCCTCTCCCTCTGCCTGATGCTCCCCCTGCTTGTGCTCTTCATGCTCTCTCTGTCAAATAAATAAATAAAATCTTAAAAAAAAAAAAAAGAATTCATTACTGCTAGCTTCAAGGGTAAAGAAAGTTTAATGATTAGAGTGCATTCCAATTAAATTATAAACAGGAAGGAAAATAACCAGTTTTATTATACAGCTTAAATCAGTTTTTATTAAAACTGACTTAATATTTTAAATAATATTTTTTAAAAGAAAATAACTGAATAAATTTCACATGCTGCAAACAGCGCAATGCCAAGCTTACAACTATATCAGCATACTGAAGGAAATAAAGTTCACACATAGTGAGTGAGCAAACAGATGAATAATACCAATGGGCTCCAGGTCATTTATCCATTAGAGTAATGAATGCCACCTCATATTCATTTGGTCAGGAAGAAAAACCTAAGCAGCTTCTTTCCACAAACATCAATATTTCTTGCTGATTAATGAAATCAGATCACAAAAGCATGCAACTTTTATTGATAGTTTTCCCTTAAACTACTAAATCTGCTTTCTGAGAAGCAATGAAATAGTAACACATAATATCAGAATCAACCTCGATAATCACCAAGAGAAACTCTAAAATCTAAATGAGGTTGAAGACCCACATATGCGATTTACTTGAAACATTAAATAGTTAAAATGAGATCACTTCAGAGGGTTATTTTTAGCCAAACACATAAGCCAAAGAACACTAAATACAAATCAATTAAGTTGTCAGAAAATCTCTTCAACTCTGGCCCTATAATGTGAAAGCTATGCTATGCAAAATTGCTGAGGTTAAAACTGCAACACCATTTTAGAAAGAATGTAATTTTTTTAATGTACATTAAAAGGAAAAGTTTACAATGTAGGAAATGTCCTTGAGTTCTTTATGTAAACAGGTTTTGAATGTAGTAATGAGAAAGAAAGAACCTACTGGATTTATATGGCTAGAATTATAGCTGACTTCAACATTAAAAAAAAATTAACTTGTAAGGATACCTTTCTGTTCACCTAATTCTACATCCACCTTCCACTTTTATATTTAACAGTCAGTCTCAAGGCATTTAATCCCACCTCGCTGTGAAGCACTTTAATCCCAACATATTTACTTATTTTTTACTAGAATAACCTAGTAGGGGTATATAATTTTGCATCACTTTTCTTTCTTTGGAAGTATTTAGGGACTAACAATGAATGAAGCTTTGACATTTAGTAGAATTTGGCCACAGCTTTATTAAAATTTGCTGAAATCCATGAAGTTCATTTTTTTATAGGGCTGAATATCTTAACACAATTCAAAAACCAATTCATACAATGTCTGATATTTTAGGAATAGATGGGCTCAAGTATCATTTTTAGAACAGGCCAGAAGCAGAAAATAGTAGCTATGTAAAAAGCCCTAAAGGATTATATAAAATGACAAAAAGAGTTGAATTTTAAAACTATTAAAAATATATGATATTTAAGGGATAAAGAAAACCTGACTAATAGCTTTCAAGATAAAGCTGTCCTACTTTCTAACCTGTTCTCTTCTGCAGCCAAACTAACCTATCCCCATTATGGAAGATCCATCACTCCAAAATTTCAAACAGGCCTTTCCCCCTCATGATCAGAAGTCTATACAACAGTCAAAAACATACCTGACAAAACAGGCCTCTTGTCATGTATTACTGTTTACTCTTGAATGCATTTCACAACTTGAATTAGTCTTTGTTTTACCAAATCTAGCCCACAAAACAGCTCACTTGTCAACCCACATAGAAAATAACTCAAATTGCTTCCTTACAAGTCAAGATTATAGACTGGTAGCAACGCTTTTATCCACAGTACCTTAGCAATGCCAATTTATTTCTGACTTTCACATTTCAAAGCATCCAAATCAGATGGTTTGGCAAACTCTCAAATAAAAATTCCTAGTAAGCACTAAAACAATAAGAATCAAGAAGTGGTTCTTTATTACCAAGGTCATACAGAAAAATGTCAGAGCAACCAACTGCTCAATGAGTAAGTGAATTGACATTAAAGGTTAATATATTCAGTCTTGCAGTTCAAGAAGAAACCATCTGGTTTCAAATGCAAAGTTGAAAGGAGTCTATAAAAAGTAAGAAATTCTTGAAAACAGCTCAGTAATAACATCCAGCAATTTCAAATATATCACTGCTTCTTTTTTAGGAAAAAAAAAAAAAACAGACTGTATAATTTATATCCAAACCTACCAAATGAGCACCTGCCCTCTACATATCTATCACTGACACATAGTGAATAAGGTGTTGCTATCTCTGGATTTCAATCTACCATAAGTCATTGTCATTTCAATGTGTCAGTACATCTGTCAGTCCTATACCTGTTGTAAGAAAAGAATTTTATTCCTGGTCTCTCTTCTTCCCTCCACCCATGGGCATCTCCCTCTCCAAACCATCCTGTGGGCATAGGGCCATGCAAGGTTGTGGTAATAGGGGAAAAAACTGGTGGCCTCATCTCCATGACAACCCTGAGAAGCACTGCCATTGTTCAGCTTATCATCAGTCACTTGCTACTCTTGTAGTATCTCTATATGAGTATTGACTAAGTGGAATACACCACTTTCTTAACTTTGTGAAAACCCATCAAATAACTTCAAGCAAGGTCCAAAATTAAAGGTTAAAACACAATCCTCTGGTCCCCCAAAGTCCAGTGTATGAGTTATCTATTTTAACAAGCCATTCCAAAACTTAGTGGCTCAAAAACAACAGAAATTTATTATTTCATTATTTCTCACAATTCTGAAGTTTGAATGGGTGGTTCTTCTATTCCACGTGGTGCTAACTGGGGTCACTCACGCAGCTGCATTTATTTGGTACCTGCGCTGGGCTGGAAGAGTGAAGAACACCTCACTCGTGTGGCTAGGTGTTAGCACCAACTACTGGGTAGAACAACTCGTTTTTTTCTCCATGTGGCCTCTCCCTTCATAGGACTTATACTATAGGGCATCTCCTACAAGATTCTTCTCACCAACAGGAAGGCCTGGATTTTCCTCCATCATGCCAGCTGGGTTCCAGGAAAGCAAAGGCAAAGGTGTCACTCCCTTTGCAACCAGGTCCAGAAGTGGCTCAGCATCACTTTTTCATCTATTATTTATCTATTTTTTCTACTTAGTGTTCTGTTGGTCAATCCAAGTCACAAAGCCAACCCAGCTGATAAGGGTGAGGATGGGGAAGGAGGATGTTGTGCAGGAGACAGATCCCACCTCTTGATAAGTGGACTGGAACACACGTACAGGAAATAGAGCAAATGTGGGGCAGCTATCCTGGGAAACTACCTACCACATACTAAAAACAACTTGAATGAAAATTCCTCTAAAGAATGAAAAAAGTTTTTCTTAAATAATAAGGTAGGCAATGTCTACCTGTTAATTCTTTGGTTGCATATGAAACAGACATTAAATGACAGAAGGAAGAAATGCCAAGAAAAGTCAACTTTTATTTAATGCTATGATATTTGGAAATCAGGACAGCATGACATGCCTCCTTTACTTGAATATTACTCAATACCATGATTGCTAACAATACCACTGCAGCAACTGGTGAGAATTACACTGCTACATCAGACTCTTCCCAGCCTGGTTTGCTTTTGATGACAGTGAGCCATATTCTACTAGACCCAAAGGTCCAGAAGTTAGAACATTCACTATGTAAAAGAATCAGAGCACCTTCCCCAAATCCACAAATCAGAGAGGGCTGTCTATTACCATGCTGGTAGTTATGTTAATACTTAGCTAACACTTACACTATTTTCATCTCCCAGAAATTACTTAAGTGTTGTCAGGGTAGGGCATGTTTGGAAAGAAAATGGTGGGTGCCTGGGTGGCTCAGTCATTAAATGTCTGCCTTCGGCTTAAGTCATGATCCCAGGGTCCTGGGATTGAGTCCCATGTCAGGCTCTCTGCTCAGCAAGGAGCCTGCTTCTCCCTCTCCCTCTCCTGCTCCCCCAACTTGTGCACTCTCTCTCTGTCAAATAAATAAATAAAATCTTTAAAAAAAATTAAAAAGAATGTGGAAATAAAATGATGCTATGATATCAATTCCTAGTTTTGAGCAGCACTTCAAATTTACAACCAAAATGTGGGGTTATTTTTTCCCCAGTTATCTCCTTTCCAGTGTCCAGGAGAGAGAAGGAAAAGGAAATTGAAATAAAAATGGAGACCCTCCCAAAAGAGAAGAATAAGAGGAGGTACATGCCTAAAGAACCCCTTCTATACACTAAAATCATAACTAGCCCCAACAGCCTCTCTCTTTAAAAGAATCCACAGTAACTGGACTACAGTGGGATGATCTCTCCAACACTGAACAAGCCCAGAACACAAACAATGAAGCTGTCAGGTCACCGTTGCTCCACTACTCCTTCACCCATCCATTCATTACCCAAATACTTATCAGTACCTACAACATGCCAGAAACTTCTAGCCTCTTGGGATAGACCAATGAAAAAAACAAAGTCCCCACATACATGAGGCTTATAATGCAAAAATTACAGACATAGTAATAAATAATAAACATGATAAGTAAGTTATATTATGTTTCGGAAAGTAGTAGTAAGTGCTACTTTAAAAAAAATAGAGCAACGGGAATCTAGAGAGTTGGGTGGTTGAGTTCGTGTGGGCAGGGGAGGTTGCAATTTTAAATAGGGTGGTCAGGAAATGAAGGCCTCACTGGGAGCATGTCATTTGGCAAAAGACTCAATGGAGTAGAGAGAGTTAGCAAACAGGATACCTAGGCAAAGAGTGACATAGACAGAGGAAAGAGCAGAAGCATTCCTGTGTGGGGCAATAGCAGAAGCCAGTAAAGGTAGAATAATAAAAGCAAGGAAAAGTATAGCTAGAGGTAAAAATCAGAGAAGTAACAGAATGTGAGATCATGTCAGACCTTATAGCCAATGAATTACTTTGATATTCTCTGAGGAGAATGGGAACTACTATTGCAGGGTTCTGGGCAAAGAGCACATGATCTGACCTACCTTTTAAAAGATCACTCTGGCTGCTATGTTAGGACCAGACCATTGAAGGGGGAAACATGTGATGGACAATAGTAGGAAGAGAGACCAGTTAGGTTAGGATACTCATACAGTTATCCAAACAAGAGGTCATAATGCTTTGGACCAGACTTGTAGAATGAAGTGGCAAAAGTGACTGAAATTGGATATATTTTGAAATTACAGTCAATAGGATTTCCTAATGGATTCAAAGTGGGCTTTGAATGGAATGAAGAAGTAAAGGATGAATGAATCAATTTCCATTTATCAACTCAAATGATGAATGTGCCATCAGATGAAATAGGGAAGGCTGGTTGAGCAGGTTTAGAAGGCATGAGTTTTAGGTCTGGTTTAAGATGTCTCTTAGGTATCCACATAGAAAAGTCAAGACAGCAGTTAAATACTGATATCTATAGTTCAAGATAGAGCTCTGAGCTGGGGATAGAAATTTGAGATTTGTTTGCCTGTAGTTGGTATCTAAGCTATAAGCCTGGATGCACCACTAAAGAAGTGAACACGCATGGATACCCCAGCAATCAGAGTTCAGTGAGAACAGAGAGCATCCCCAACTGAGAACTGGCCAGGGCAGTAGGATGAAAACAACAGAAGTGTGAAGTCATAGAAACCATGTGAAAAAAGGGACATCATGAAAGAAAGTCTGAGCAGTTGCCATATGCTCTGAGAGGTCAAGTAAGAGGAGTATTGAGAAATAACCATTGAAAAACAAAGCAAAAACCAAACCAAATCAAAAAAGCACTATTTTCATAGCATAATGCCAAACTCTCCTCTGAGATAAAAAATGTCTAATCGTGTCCTAATAACCATATAATTTAAATTTTCTAGTCCCATATTCTTCTACTTAAGGTTAAGGGAAAAACTATTAAGTAAACTGGTTTTCTGTCAGACATAAGTGAAAATGTTATTTTTTGATTCCCCAAATCAACATGGCATGACCATACGCCTTATGCTTAGTTACCTCAATAACAGCATTTCCTACAGTGCAGGACGCAGCCTGATTGTTAATATCAGACCCAAGCCACTAGTGCCCATCTGTCTGGAGTCTCCTTTTCCCTCTCTTCTTTATCTATGGAAATTATTTCAGTAAAAGAAAAGGAAATATTTAAAAAGAGAGAGAGAGAAAGAGAGACCATATAAGGCAAAAAGCTAACCATAAATTATAAGTGCAACACTATGACATCCCAATACTTAAAAAAAAAAAACCATTGAGAAAAAAGCTTAAATACTGTCTTTATTTCTTATCTTAAAATATCTTTTTTCCTTAAATCATGTAACAGGCTACAAGTCAATTAAGAACTTGCACACAGTATAGCATACTCTCAAAAAATAATTCTATCCACTGCCTGACACTTACTTACATATGGCAACTAAATAGCACATGGCTAAGAATATTACTGGTACATTAACAAAGCTGTAAGAATGCACTCTTAAAGTGCTATGGTTTTTTCCTAGGATAGGAAAAGGAAGGGAATGGGAGGGGAGGGAAGATAGGGAAGAAGGAAAGGAGAGAGGGGGCAGGGAGGGAAGAAGCAAGGGACGGAAGGAAGGAGGGAGGGAAGGAGGGAGGAAAAAGATCTTGTAGCATTTTATCACATTTCCCTTGATGCCACAATTTTCTACAAACCCATGACACTATTATCTTGTCATCCATCTTCCAACTACAAGAATAAAAGTGCTCATTACTATATGCATCAGCTATATTTCTAAAGCAGCAGTGTACAAATAGAACCATATTTTCCTTATGATTGAGATTGTGATTTCAGAGTTCTGTTCACAGTGAAGCAAGATATCCTTTAAAATTATCTTTCAAAATGCAACATAATCAATAATAAGATATGTATCAGATGCTAGTACCTGTCAGACAGCAGTGCAGGCACTGCAAGTTCAAATCATGATGCTTCCTTACAAGGAGTCATGACCTCTGCTGTGATAAAAATACAAGGGTCTAGGGGCGCCTGGGTGACTCAGTTGGTTAAGCAACTGCCTTCGGCTCAGGTCATGATCCCGGAGATCAAGCCCCACATCAGGTTCCCTGCTTGGCGGGAAGCCTGCTTCTCCCTCTCTCACTCCTCCTGCTTGTGTTTCCTCTCTGGCTGTATTTCTCTCTGTCAAATAAATAAATAAAATCTAAAAAAAAAAAATCTTTAAAAAATACAAGGGTCTAAAAGGTAACAACAAAGATCTGGGTAACATTAGTGCAAATAAGTGATACAGAAAATAAGTGTTATGAAGGCTTAAGGCTACAAAAGATGACTCCCAAGAGATATGGTCTCTAAGGCCTCCAAAAGGCAATGAATGGGGTCTTCCCCAGGGCATTCCAGAGGAGTAGTAATTGTACCTAAAGGGAAGAAATGCGACAGGGCATGGACAACCACAAAGAGATAGACTGTTCTGGGTAATGACTAGCTAAGACAGGTGAGGTGGAAAATTCAAACTAGAAGATAATGATTGAAGAGAGAAGGAAACTAATAGCTATGTGTTAATATCAGTGCTATTCTCTCCCCCTTATTTCTCTCCTTTCCCCCTGCTTCTATCCCACCCTCTTGAAATTAACCATGGTCTTTGGAGTCAGAGGACTTGAGTCCCAGTTATATTGCTCAATATCTGTATATCTAAGATACTTAATTATCTGGGCCTCAGTTTCCTTATATGTAAATGATGATAATTATATCTCCTAAAAAGTTTTATTTTTTCAATAGTATAATATCTAGTATTGTGCTAGGTACCATGCTCACATTATTTACATTCTCTCATTTAATCCTTATAGCTACCCTCAAGATACATATTATTTCCTTTGTGTAGATGAGAAAAATGATAAGCAGGTCTAATCACTTGACCCAAATCATATAAACAAAAATTAGCAAAGCCAGATGGATGAGAGGTATTGCTGACCCCAAAGACCTCATCATTAGCCATTCTGATACACTAATGATAATAAATGCAAGATTTTATTACAATGCTTCTAAACATAGCTCCTATTGATATCATTAGTCTCCAGAATTCCATAAGTTGGTTCTTATTTGTTATCCTTGGGTGTTTTTGTTACTATTGCTATAATCAAACATGAGAAAATCAGTTGTTTGTTTTTAACTTAACCCATGTGACTTTGCTGATAACTGACATCAAATGTTGACTAGACTTTGCTTAACAAGGTTCCTAAACTTTGAGTTGAGAAGTTTGTTCATTTTCCATTGTTCACGGAACACCATTGCAGGTGTTTTTAATATATAAGTAAGATAATAAAGGCATTAATTTAGGGTAGTTATCTTTTTCTTGAATTTTTTACTTAATAGTCTCCTAACAGAATTAAAATGTTCAGTCTTTGGATCTACTCTGTAGTCCTCAATGCCTATAACATTTTATTGCATATGGTGGACTTATTGCTTCCTTCTAGTGGCTTCCCTCTAGTCTGGACTAAAAGTCCCTTAAGAGGAAAACTCTTTTCCTGTTGGTCTTTGTCTTTGATGGATAATTGAATGGATGAATGATATAGATATGATAAATTTAAATGGAAGCACTTTTAGGAGTCTACATAACAGCTTCAAGAACTTATGAACCCCACTGAAGTTTATATAAAATATGGACTGATGAACTTAGGGGATATTTTCACGAAAGTAGTTCAATAGTGCTCATTAGGTTCTCAGAGACCTTTAGGGCCACATGAACAATGAATGCCATCAGATTAAAGGTAGGGAGACCAGTTAAAGGTAGAATTTGTACAGAAAAAAAAAGTTATAAAGGACTGAACTAGTGGTATGGCAACAGATATAAAAAGATTAATAAGTAAGTAATATTCCACAAATAAGTCTTGTACAGGAAAAAAAAGTTACAAAGGACTGAACTAGCGGTATGGCAACAGATATGGAAAGATGAATACAGTAAGTGATATTCCACAAGTAAGTCCAAAAATTTGACACTAAAAACCAGTGGTTAATAGGTCTAATGTTACACTGATTATATAATATTGTACAGCATTACTGCCTATGGTTAGTTCCATAAGACATGACAGACTTCTCCAACTACCTGACTTCTTTTTTTTAATATTTATTTTTATTTATTTATTTATTTATTTATATATTTGGGTAAAAATGGGGGAAGGGGTAGAAGGAGAGAGATAATCTCAAGCAAATTCCTCACTAAGCAAGGAGCCCAAGACCAGGCTTGAGCTCATGGCCCTGATAGCATGACCTAAACTGAAATCGAGAGTTGGATACTTAACCAATTGAGCCACCCAGACACCCCTACTTGACTTCTTTCATAAAATGTTTAGTAGGTGCATAAAAATTGAAAATGTATGTATTTCATTCTTACAATCCTACAATGAGAGTACACAAGCTTGTAGCAAATTTTATTTGACAAATATTTATTGAATTCTGATACATGTAAAGTACTAGAAATTAGAGACAAGGAGAGAAAAGGTGGAGATTTTCATACCTTTTCCTGGAAATGTGGAGAAATTTGCTTCAATGAAAACAAGAAAGCCAAAGAATACTTACTGTATCACTAATACAATGTGGATTGAACCGTATACAGTGGCCTGTGTAATAAGACTGAGGGTATAGATTCATCTCTGCAATATGAGGTTGAGATGAATCATCTTATACCCTTGCTGTTATTTCCCTCCCTTCTCCCAGTATTTTTATATTAACTATATAAAGTTTTAAAGAATATTCAATGAGAGCTCAAAGAAAGGCCTCCAGAAACAAAGACAGAGGAAGGTGTTTGAAAAAAATAAGGGCCAACCGAGCTTGTTGCTGGTTGGAAGTTTACAGCGATAGGTATATAAGAATTTCAAGGTGTAGTTTCTACTAAGAGATAAATCTTTCCACTGAGTTCTCTCTAGGTAACTGCTGAAATAACTGGACATCTTCCACCATGATTTAGTCCTGGTTTTAAACTAACCAAATTAAGCTTTCCAAAAATAATTGTGAATGTTGAATGTACGGGGGAAAAAAATTATTCAAACTCAAAGCCAAAGGAAACTTTAAAAAAAAATATTTAACATCTCTGTGGACTTAAAAATAAATAAAAAGCTGAAAACTGAAGATGATATGTGCTGGTACAGGTACAGTCACAGGCGTGCTCTGCTCTTGACTCAGAAGCAGGCACTAGTGGCTCAGTGCTGCTCCTACCGGATAACAGAAACTAAACGTGCCCTGAGTGAGATAATGCAACAAAATCACTTACTGCTGGAAGTTAATGGCAAGAGTGTTGTAGCCCACTCAACTTGTTCTCCAAGGGGTGCAGCTTTACAAGAAGTTCTAGGCCTAGGAAGGCAGGAGAGGAACAGCACAGCCTCATCAAACTCAAGCCAAGTCTCATTAGGGTTAGTGGCTGGATCTACATTATTGTTTCTAGACAGCGACCCAAGTACTTACAAGACTTGGATCTTAAACACCAGAGGGCAGGTAGGAAAACAACTGCGAATATAACAGACTGTAAGGAATGATCCAGAAGTAAAGACAGGAAAAAATAAAAACAAAATTTCCCATAAAAACTGATCTTACCAAACAAATCCAAGAACCTCATTAAGATATTTAATGTCAAAAAAAGTCAAATATCAGGTGACATTCAAAATTTATTTTATTCAACAGCATATAAAGTAAAATTATTTTCTTTTTTCTTAATTGTATGTATTTATGTTTTACTATAGCAAAGACTTTCAAATAAGTATGTTTAGGTTGTCCAAAGAGATATATTAAAGAAAAACTTCCATGAAAAATGAAATTATAAAACAAAAAGGGAAAAAGGAACTACAGTGGCCAGATATAAATTAGAAATTAGAAACTTTAAAAAATGCATAAGTTAAAAATCTACTAAATAAAATATGGAGTCATAAAAAAAATTTAATTCCATAGATTAGATCATTTTGACCAGACACGGTTGAGGGACCATTTTAGATGCAAATATTGAGGAAACTGTCTAGAATACTGCACAAAGGAACAAAGGCATTTTTTAAAAGAAAGAATGATCAAGAAATATGGAAGAGACATTGAGAATCTCCAACATATACGTACAAGAAGTTCCAGAAGAGAAGAACATAGGCTATAGGAGCAGAAATATTTGAAGCAGCAATAGCTAAGAAATTTTCAAATGTGAAATATTATATGTATCCTCAGATCAAAAATGCACCCTAAGACCAAGCATAATAAATAAATTCATACCCTGATGAGTCACAGTAAAAATGAAATAACATTAAGAGTAAGAACATATCAAATACGTATCCAGGTTATTATTTTTACCTGTATTTTTTTTACCTGTATTATTATTTATATTGTTTAAATCTTTCCACAATGTTTGTCTATTTCTCTCCTCTTTATTCTCTTGTCCTTCCCTTATTTAATCTTCTGCATTGTAACCTTTTGAGATGATTATTTTTCTGTAATACGGAACAAATATTATTATTAAACTAATGTGTTAGTTTATAAAAACAGAGACCAGGTACTCTTTGTCACAGTTGTCACATGCCTAGAAATAGCTGATACGTAGTTCTAGCACTCAGTAATGTTTAATAGAAGAAAAAGCAAACACTCTAAGAAATTAAGTGACTTCCCCACATTTGACAGCTACTAAACAGCGGAACTGAACAACTGGTTGACTACTGGCTCATTTGGATTTCACCCCAGAGTCAAATTCTTGAAACTCTTTTTATATAGGCTACTGACCAACCATTTTCCCTTCTTCCATTTCTGGCCCCTGTTTTTGTTTTGTGTTTTTTTGTGCGTTTTGTTTTGTTTTGTTTTGTTAGATCAAAGTTAACCATTAATCTTGCTCTTGCTTAACCCAGCCTGCTTTTTTGTCTCCTTACTTTATTGTTAAACATGTTGTTATCAGTCACAAATTTACATAATCCTCAAGTTTATAGCACACACATTTATATCTATATACAAGTTACTGGGACAAATATACATCTGAGTAATGAGAGAACAGCATCAGAAATAAGCAAATCAAGAAAGGATGATCTGAAGAGATGTGTACAACTCAGCAAAATCTTTTAAGGTATATGAGCAAAGCTGTTTGCTAAGTACAGCTCTCAAAGATACTATACAACATATCAGAAAAGTACATTACATATACAAAAAATGGTAGAGGACAATGCCAGAGAAAAATAACACATTATAGCATGCCGGGGCCAGCCCTAGCAACAGTTAGGGTCCGAGAGTGAGGAAGGAGTCGGCGAAAATGAGGAGACCAAACTTCATGTAGGACTCTCCTGAAAACACTGTTCTCAGGACTCTTTATTTATAGAGAGTCACGTGTTTTTTCAGGTGGAAACCATATGAGCAAAGAGTTTCTTTGAGTAACAGATCATCAATCTTGAGTGACAATAGTGATAACAGTGTTTTTAGAGGGTCCATGTGAAACAGGATGTGCTCATTATACCCTAATTTATAGAATGATTGGTCACAGGCAGGCATGTCCTGTGAGAACAGGATGGTTTCTGCAAACCCCTATCTCATTAGAATGTTTTACTGCTCCCTAGCATAGGGAGGTGAA
>PITA01017720.1:27941-42388 GCA_004023965.1 Spilogale gracilis | reverse complement strand
AGTAGTATAATTGCTGGGTCATAGCATAGTTCTATTTTTGACCTTTTGAGGAACCTCCATACTGTTTTCCAGAGTGGCTGCACCAGCTTGCATTCCCACCAACAGTGCGCCAGGACACCCCTTTCTCCACATACTTGCCAGCACCTGCTCTTTCTTAGTTTGTTGCTTTTAACCATTCTGATAGTGTGAAGTGATATCTCATTGTGGTTCTGATTTGCATTTACCTGATGATGAGTGATGTTGAACATCTTTTCATGTATCTGTTGGCCATCTGGATGTCTTTGGGAAAAATTCCATTCATGTCTTCTGCCCATTTTTAAAATTGGATTATTCATTTTTGGGTGTTGAGTTTTAGAAGTTCTTTATATATTTGGGATACTAACCCTTTATCAGATATGTTATTTGCAAATATCTTCCCCCATTCTGTAGATTATCTTTTTAGTTTTGTTGATTGTTTCCTTTGCTGATCTAGAAAGAAGTTGCTACTGCTGATATCAAACAAGTTACTTCTTGTGTTCTCCTCTAGGATTTTTATGGTTTCAGGTGTAACATTTGGGTCTTCAATCCATCTTGTATTTATTTTTTGCATTTGGTGTAAGAAAGTGGTCCAGTTTCATTCTTTTGCATGTTGCTGTCCAGTCTTCTCAACACCATTTATTGAAGGGACTGTGTTTTTCCCATTGCATATTATTTTCTGCCTTGTTGAAGATTAATTGTACCATATAGTTGTGGGTTCATTTCTGGGTTTCCTATTCTGTTATATTGATCTATGTGTCTTATTTTTGTGCCAGTACTATACTGTTTCGGTCCTTATCACTTTGTAATATAACTTGAAGTCTGGAATTGGGATGCCACCAGCTTTGTTTTTCTTTTTCAAGATTGCCTTGGCTATCTGGGTTCTTTTGTGGTCACTTACAAATTTTCAGATTTTTTTTCTAGTTCTATGAAAAATGCTGGGGGTATTTTGGTAGGAATTGTATTAAATGTGTAAATTGCTTCCAGAAGTATAGACATTTTAACAATATTTGTTCTTCCAATCCATAAGCATGGAATGTCTTTCCATTTCTTATGTCATAATTTCCTTCATCAGTGTTTTATAGTTTTTAGAGTACATGTCTTTCACCTCTTTGGTTAGGTTTATTCCTATGTGTCTTACTGTTTGGGCTGTAGTTGTAAATGGGATTGATCACTTTATTTCTTTCTGCTGCTTCATGATTTTTATATAGAAATGCAACAAATTTCTGTACATTGATTTTGAATCCTGCCACTTAACTGAATTCATGTATGAGTTGCAGTAATTTTCTGAGCAAGTCTTTATGGTTTTCTGTGTACCATATCATATCACCTGCAAATAGTGAACATTACCAATTTGGGTGCCTTTCATTTATTTTTCTTGTCTGACTGCTGTGGCTGGGATTTCCAGTACTATGTTAAATAAAAGTGGTGGGTAATGGGCATCCTCATATTGTTCCTGATGTTATACAAAAAGTGCTCAGTTTTTTACCATTGAGCATGATGTTAGCTGTACATTTTCATATATATGCCCTTTATTATATTGAGGTATATTCCTTCTTAACTTTGTTGGGGATTTATATGATGAATGAATGGTATACTTTGTCAAATGCTTTTTTTGCATTTATTTAAATGATAGTATGATTTCGTCCTCTCTCTTATTGATGTGATGTATCGTGTTGATTGACTTGCAAATATTGAACCATGGCTTGCATTCCAGGAATAAATCTCACTTGATTGTGGTAGATGATTTTTTTCAGTGCATTGTTGGATTCAGTTTTCTGATATTTTGTTGAGATTTTTGTATCTATGTCCATCAGAAATATTGGCCAGTAGTTCTCCTTTTTGTACTGTCTTTCTTTATCAAATTTTGGTATCAAGATATTGTTGGTTTCACAGAATTAATTTGAAAGTTTGTTCTTCTTTTATTTTTTGGAAGAGTTTGAGAAGAATAGGTATTAACTGTTCTTTAAATGTTTGATAGAGTTAGTCTCTGAAGCCCTCTGGTCCTGGGTTTTGTCTGTTGGAAGTTTTTTGATTGCTGATTCATTGTCATTGCTAGTAATTGGTCTGTTCAAATTTTCTGTTTCTTCCTGATTCAGTTTTGGGAGATTATACATTTCTTCTAGTTTGTTCAGCTTGTTAGCATATAATATTTTACAGTATTCTCTTATAATTTTTTGTATTTTTATGGTATTATTATGTCTCCTTTTTTGTTTCTGATTTTGAGTCCTCTTTTTTTAAGTGGCTAATTTTTTTTATCTATTTTGTTGCTCTTTTCAAAGTACCAGATCCTAGTTAAAAATAGGTTATTTCTTTAAATCTTGAACTTTATGTTCATTGATAAATTTGAATACATTTTAACAGTTGGTTGAAGTTTTATTGTTGACCCCTTGCTTTTTTCTTTACTGAGAAAAAATGGATAATGGCAATGCTTTTGATGACTTTAAAGATTTTATAAGTAATGTATGTACAATGTCAAAGAAATCAATCTCTAAAAAGAAAACTGTCTCCTATTTATTTAATGGGAAATTAGATGTCATTATGTAACTGGATAAGCTGAGGAAATGGAACCATTTTGTGAGGTTTTATTACTTTATTTCTTTATTACCAGCAGTATTTAATCATGCTATTGGGACAAATATTCATTTTTCCCTTTCTTTTTTCCTTTTAAAAAATGTCCCTATTTCCCCTAACTCTATAGATTTTTTTTTTTTTGGAAAATATAAAATGGCAAATGTTTGGGCATATTAGTGGTGTTTTCTTCTGTATTTTCTTTGAGGTCTTCAAATGTTTTCACGGGGTACATAATCATGACTCTCACTCTAATGAAGTTGTAAGTTGAAACTCAAACAAAATAAGTTATTATTATAATATCAGGACTAAAACAAACACATACTCCCATGGGCTTCTGGCATTTGGGTAAGCTTTCTTCTTCTATTAAATAATTAATTTATAATACATATCATCAGCTATTGAGTAGCTAGTTTGGCCACCTGTAATACTTAGTTACCCTAAATTAACATAGGCTTTTGATAATAGACAATAGCAGAAGGAGACAGTTGACAGATCTGGGAGTTTTTGTATTTTGTATCATTAGGACAATAAAACAGTCTCAGAGATCACAACTTTTGTTATGAAATCGTTTTTTAAAAATATTTTATTTATTGACATTAGGGCGGCTGGGTGGCTCAGTCATTAAGTGTCTGCCTTCAGCTCAGGTCATGATCCTGGAGTCCCGGGATCAAGCCCTGCATCGGGCTCCCTGCTCGGCAGGAAGCCTGCTTCTCCTTCTCTCACTCCTCTCTCTCTCTGTGACTCCAGGATCATGACCTGAGCCGATGGCAGACACTTAATGGCTGAGCCACTGAGGCGTCCCTTATTATGAAATTCTTTCTTTATTGCTATCTTTGCCATAAATAGTTAGTAGATGGTCAAGAACAACCAGTTTGGGGAGAGGGGCAAGATGGCGGAGAAGTAGGAGACCCTGTTTCAAAAGGTCTCCTGAAGTGAGCTAAACTATCTACTGGGACAATCTGAACACCCATGAAATCAGCCTGAGATGTAAGACTACACACTTCTGCATCACTTCTGGATCTCTACGGGGACAGAAGAGCATGAGCAGAGAGTGGTGACTTCTTATTGCTCTGAAACAATTCATCTGGATAGTGGTTGATATTATCAGCTATACATCCCCTCAACCACTCCTCGCCAAAATGACTCAGAGGAGGAATGACCAACAGAAGAAAAACCCAGAGATTGCAACCCCTGTCACAGATTTACTGGAAATGAACGTAAACAATAAGACAGAAATGGAATTCAGGGCAGCAGTCATCCAAGCAATGGCTAACTTGGAAAAGAACATTGTCTCGAGATAGAAGCCCTAATGACAGAAATGAAAGCCAAGGTTAGACAGGCCATTAATGAAATGCAATCTAACTTAAATACGCTAACAGCTAGAGTAAGTAAAGCTGAAGATTATATTAGTGATTTAGAAGATAGATGGATTAAGAAGGAGGAGCAAGAGAAGTCTTGGAACAAACAGCTAAAATCCCATGAAAATAGAATTAGGGAAATAAATGATGCCATGAAACGCTCCAATATCAGAACTATTGGAATCCCTGAAGGAGCTGAGAGAGAGAGAAGCCTAGAAGGTATAGTTGAGCAAATCATGGGTGAAAATTTCCCTAATCTGGGGAATGAAATAAATGTTCATGTCCTAGAGGCAGAGAGGACACCCCCAAGATCAATGAGGCCAGAAAAACCTCCAGGCACATAATTGTGAAATTCGTGAATCATAAAACCAAAGAATATGTCTTAAGAGCAACTAGGGGGAAGCAATCCCTTATATATAGAGGGAGGACCATCAGAATAACATCAGACCTACCCACAAAAATCTGGCAAGCCAGAAAGGGATGGCAAGACATATTCAGGAACTTAAATGACAAAAATATGCAACCAAGGATAATGTACCCAGCAAGGTTGACTTTCAGAATGGAAGGGGAGATAAAGAGCTTCCAGGACCGCCAAGGTCAAAAGATTATGCAACTACGAAGGAAACACTACAAGAAATACTAAGAGGTTCTATAAAAGAGAACAAACCCAAAAGTGACACAGAACAGAAATTTACAGAGGTAATCTATAGAAACATGAACTTCACAGGCAATATGATGCCAATAAAAACGTATCTATCAGTAATCACTCTCAATGTGAATGGTCTAAATGCTCCAATAAAAAGGTACAGGGTTGCAGACTGGATAAAACAACAGGACCCATCCATATGCTGTTTAAAAAAGACACATTTTGAATCTAAAGACACTTCCAGATCGAAAGTGAGGGGATAGAGGACCATCTTTCATGCCAGTGGACCTCAAAAGAAAGCCGGGGTAGTGATTCTCATATCAGACGAGTTGTATTTTAATCTAAAGACTGTAGTCAGAGACACAGAAGGATACTACATCATTCTCAAAGGGACTATACACCAAGAAGATCTAACAATTGTAAATATTTATGCCCCCAACTTGGGAGCAACCAACTACATAAGCCGACTGTTAAGCAAAATAAAGAGTCATATTGATACGAATACATTAATTGTAGGAGATCTTAACACACCACTCTCAGCAATGGACAGCTCATCTAAACAGAAAATCAACAAATAAACAAGAACTTTAAATGACACATTGGACCAGATGGATCTCATAGATATATTCAGAAAATTCTACCCTAAAACCGCAGAATACTCATTCTTCTCGAGCGCACATGGAACTTTCTCCAGAATAGACCACATACTAGGCCACAAATCAGGGATCAACCAATACCAGAAGATTGAGATTATTCTCTGCATATTCTCTGACTACAATGCCGTGAAACTGGAACTCAACCACAACAAAAAGTTCAGAAGAATATCAAATACTTGTAAGCTAAAGACGATCCTGCTCAAGAATCTGTGGCTCAGGGCGCCTGGGTGGCTCAGTTGGTTGGGTGACTGCCTTCGGCTCGGGTCATGATCCTGGAGACCTGGGATCAAACCCCACATCGGGCTTTCTGCTCGGCGGGAAGCCTGCTTCTCCCTCTCTCACTCCCCCTGTTTGTGTTCCTTCTCTGCCTGTGTTTCTCTCTGTCAAATAAATAAAATCTTTAAAAAAAAAAAAAAGAATCTATGGATCAACCAGGAAATTAAAGAAGAACTTCAGCACTTCATGGAAACCAATGAGAATGAAGATACATCAATCCAAAACCTATGGGATACAGCAAAGGCAGTCCTAAGGGGGAAATACATAGCCATCCAAGCCTCACTCAAAAAAATTGAAAAATCTCGAATACACCAACTCTCACTACACCTTTAAGAACTGGAAAATCAACAACAAATTAAACCAACCGCACACAGAAGACGGGAAATAATAAGATTAGAGCAGAGATCAATGAACTAGAAACTAGAGAACGCATCAATGAAACTAGAAGCTGGTTGTTTGAAGGAATTAATAAGATCGATAAACCATTGACTAAACTAATCTAAAAGAAAAGGGAGAAGACTCAAATTAATAAAATTACGAATGAAAGGGGAGAGATCATGACCAACACCAAGGAAATAGAAACAATCATCAGAAATTACTATCAACAATTATATGCCAATAAGTTTAACAGCCTAGAAGATATGGATACATTCCTGGAAACCTATAAACTTCCAAGACTGAAATAGGAAGACATTGACAAACTGAATAGACCTATATCTAGTAGTGAGATTGAAGCAGTGATCAAAAATCTCCCATAAAACAAGAGCCCAGGACTGGACGGATTTCCTGGGGAATTCTACCAAATATTCAAAGAAGAAATAACACCTATTCTCCTGAAGCTCTTTCAAAAAATAGAAAGAGCAGGGAAACTTCCAGACTCTTTCTATGAAGCCAGCATTACTCTAATCCCCAAACCAGAGAAAGACCCCATCAAAAAGGAGAACTTCAGACCAATATCTCTGATGAATATGGATGCCAAGATTCCCAACAAGATCCTTGCCAACAGGATCCAACAATACATTAAAAATATTATCCACCATGACCAGGTGGGATTTATCCCAGGGATACAAGAGTGGTTCAATGCTCGCAAATCAATCAACATGATAGAACAAATCAATAAGAGAAGAGAAAAGAACCACATGGTACTCTCAATTGATGCAGAAAAGGCATTTGACAAAATGCAACATCCGTTCCTGATCAAAACTCTTCAAAGTATAGGGATAGAGGGAACATTTCTCAACCTCATAAAATCTATCTACAAAAAACCCACAGTGAATATCATTCTCAATGGGGAAAAACTGACAGCCTTCCCTCTGAGATCAGGAACAAGACAAGGATGGCAGCTTTCACCACTACTGTTCAACATAGTGTTAGAAGTCCTAGCAACAGCAATCAGACAACAGAAAGCAATAAAAGGTATTATTCATCTTGGCAAAGAAGAAGCCAAACTCTCTCTCTTTGCAGATGACATGATACTCTATGTGGAAAACCCAAAAGACTCTACCCCCAGACTACTAGAACTCATATAACAATTTGGTAATGTGGCAGGATATAAAATCAATATGTAGAAATCAGTTGTGTTCTTATACACTAACAATGAAAATATAGAAAGGGAAATCAGAGAATCGATTCTATTTACTATAGCACCAAGAAGTACCAGTTTGGCATTTGCTCGTTCGGTGTCAGAGGCCAATGACAAGCCAGCACCAAGGACACAATACCTCCTCCATCCAAAGCATGAAGAACTTTCACATCAGGAATTGAAGTTGCTCTGTGCATGGGAAAAGGCCTGCCCCAATTAATCCATCCTTCCCACTCACATGATTGCCTATCCCTTGGCCATACAGTATGGATTCAGAACTTGTAAAAGGGTTAGAATGAGAACTGTCTTTTGTTCTGCTTTTCTTCCTTTTTTTTTTCTTTTAAGAATTTATTTTTTTATTTGACAGAGAGAAACACAGCCAGAGAGGGAACACAAGCAGGCTTCCTGCCAAGCAGGGAGCCCGATGCGGGGCCTGATCCCTGGTCTCCAGCATCATGACCTGAGCCGAAGGCAGCCGCCCAACCAACTGAGCCACCCAGATGCCCCAATTTTCTTCCTTTTTTTGAACCTGTATTGAATGTGCCTGACATGACGTCAGTTCAATTCTGCAAACACATCCTGCTCATGTTTTCTGAGCATCAGTTACTCCACCAGATGCAGACCTCAAGGAACCTGAAAGCTGACAAATGACCCCTTAACAGAAAAAAATCTTGAGGAAAAGATTTAACATAGCACACAATCTTTATATCTCAATAAGCTTTTTTCATGGTAAATAGATATAAATGATTGTTTTATCAAAACCACATTGTAAAATATATTCTTTAAAGTTATTAACTGAGAAGTCTCCTTTTACTTATAATCTTTATCAGTATTTTTCTTGTGTTATTTCTATGAGATTCGACGCATTATTTATTGGATGGCCACAATTACTTCTGAAGGATAACTATTGAAATATTATGGACAGCAAGAGCTGGGAGAGATGGGCAGGCATGGATAACTGTGAGACGGTAACATCTAATGGACTCCCAGAAGGATGGAGCTAATTTGTATCTTTTCAGTTCCAGAGCCAATTACAACTAATGCTGATAGGAATCATGTATTTAACATTTAATGTATGTCAGACATTGGGCGTTCTATCCATAGGTAGTACTGAGGCAAGCCAGCTGGATCCAAGAACCCAGGGGAAGGTCCCACAGGTCCAGCCAGGAGGGTCCTTGGCTTCACACAAGATAGAAATCGAATGTGAGCCAGAGAAAATGAAAACAGAGTTTCTTGAACAGTGTGACAGACAGAGAATAGTAGATGTAGTGTCCTGGAGACTAGGAAATGAAAGGGGAATGAATCTAGTGGTTGTGTGGGCTTACAGATCTATATAGGAAAGGGATCTAGGGTCCGAGCACATCCAGGAATCTATAGTGATGTCCAGTCAAAGGCAAGTGTCAGGCATATAAGAGGTGTTACTCTGTAAGTCAATGAAGGTGGAGCTGTGGATGCCAGCGTCAGCAGTTTGCTTGGAGCCAATGTTCCAGAACACACTTGGAATCCGGCTTAGATGCTTAGATGTCATCAGGTGTTTGGGGCCAAAGACAAAACTCAGAGAATGATGAACTTTCAGCAATCCCTCTTGAGAAGGAACATACCTTCTTGGGCTTACTTAGAGGCAGACTACAGAATATGAGTCAGTGGGGCCCAGCAGAAAAAGAGCAGAGATGGAGCCTTTTTACATGGAGTCCTTCAGCCTCCCCTTCAGTACTCCTTATTCAGTTCCCTTAACTACCCTTTGAAGTAAGTGCTACGGTTCTTCCCATTCTGGAGACGAGAAAACTGAGCAGCAGAGTTTAAGTAACTTGGTCTAGATTCCACAAGTAGCAGAGCCAGACCTTGGACCTACATAGATTACCTTCTACATAATCTACCTTCATAGATTCTACAGCCTTGACCACTGTTGAAATAAACATAATTCGTAATGACATTACAAGTGATTCTTTCAAATAGTTGGTAGATAGCATAACTGATCATTCAGTTTTTGGTGTAGCTGCAAAATTAATTTTAAAACAAAGAAGTGAATTTGTTTTCTTAAATATAAAAATATACAAACAGATCACCAATACAAAATTAAATCTGTTCTTTACTCATTTGTTTTAGATTCCACATGTGAGTTAGACTTTATGGTATTTGTCTATTTGTCTTTCTCAGGCTGACTTATTTCACTTAGCATAGCATCCTCAAAGCTAACCATGTTGCAAGTGGCAAGATTTCATCCTTTTTATGACTGTGTAGTATTCCACTGTGTGGAATCCTTTTTATGACTGTGTAGTATTCTGTGTGTATGCGCGCGCGCGCGTGCCCATGCGCACACATGCATGCCACAGCTTCTTCATTCATTCGTCTCTCAGTGGACACTTGAGTTGCTTCCATCACCTGGCTATTGTAAAGAATGCTGCAGCAAACATAGGGATGTATGTATCTTTTCAAATTAGTGATTTTGTTTTCTTTTGGTAAATATGCAATTGTGGCATTATTGGGTAACATGGTAGTTCTTTTTTTTCACGTGGTACTATTTTTAATTTTTAAAGGAAACTCCATAGTGGTTTCCACATGGCTGCACCAGTTTACATTCCCACCAAGCAGAAACAGACCTGTCAACACAGAGAATGGACTGATGGTCACCAGAGCACAGGGAGTTGGGATGAGCAAAATAGGTGAAGGGGAACAGGAAGGAAGTATAGGCTTCCAGAAATGGAATGAGTAAGTTGTGGGATGAATGGTGCAGGGTATAGAGTCCATGGTATTGTAACAGCATCATGTGGTGACAGATGGGAGCTGCATGCCTGTTGAGCCCTGTGTAACACATAGAAATGTTGCATCACTGTGCTGTATGCCTGACAGTAACATGACACTGTGTGTCAACCATGCTCAATTAAAAACATGCACAAATAAATAACACCAGAAAATAAATACACACCTATATTGGACTCCTTTATGGTATTGTCAAAACAAGCCTAGGTAGATCTCCTCTTCTTGACTCCTCCCATTGTTTGTTTCTCCTCTGCTTATAGTAAAAGAATGATCAAATACACTATGCACCCCACATGTGTGACTGTTGGTGAGGAGATACGTGTGAGAGTGCCTAGCACAACAAGCTTGGATGCCTTCTCCCTATGCAATCCAGGTCAAGAGACAAAAATCAATTTATATTTAAAATAAAACATGCTGCTCATTCTCAGTCCAGAATATGGTGAATTTGAACCCGCTTAAATAATTAAGGAGACTTTAATGTGAATATTGTTACCATCCATGTTAATTTTAAAAGGAACACCAAAAATAAGTAATTGAGGAGAGTCTGATAAGCTATATAAGCATATTTATAGTGACGAGTTGTGATTATATAAACATATTTATCTTTACTCTCTGATCTTTGTTTCATGTATGGCGCATATAATGTATGACAACCTTTCTCTTTACGTGTTTCCTCCCAGCTTGCAGGATCACAGAGGGCATGTGCCTCTAAGTCTTCAACAGCCAGAAAGCTTAAAAACAAATCCTAGTTTGAACACTGGCAAAGCAACAGCCTTTCTCATCACATTATTTCTGTCTCACTTTAACTTCACTTTATGTTAGATCCTTAAACTTTACTTTAGATCCTGATTGTTCTTAAATGCTTATATTCTCAGTGTGGGTTCCTTCAAATCCTTAACTGAAGCAGAATATCAATGTACGACTAAATAAATAAATAAATAAATAAATAAATAAATAAATAAATAAATAAATAATCATTACAAATGAAATAAAAATAGAAGATCGTCTAATTATTGGGATATAAATTTTTTGACCAAAGTTTATCACTCTGTAGTCATAACAGCAGAAAGAGAATTACCATGGAATAGCCTATTAGTAATGGACATTTATAAATGCAGCCAACCATAAGTTTAATCAACATAAAACACATTTTGAAGGACTTAAACTTAGCTACATAAATGAAAGAGTAATCAAGTTAGTTACATACTTTTTGGACACATTTGTCACTTCCTCTAATTAAGAAGATTAGTAATATTAACTTTTAATGCTGCTTTATATTTTCAAAAGGCTTAGCTCATTAATGATTATAAATTTCCATGGCATCTCTGCAATTATCATCATTCTTAATTTTATAGATGAGGGAATTTGCAGAGGCAAGTTAAGTACTTGGAATAGATTTTGAATCCACAGGGTTTCGGTGAGAAGAGTGGCCAGGCGCTGGTCGATTACATTCACCATGGAGAAAGAAAGCAAGGTGAATGGGTTTTAATCAAATCCTTTAAAATGCAGGCTGGGATGGAGTTTGCAGTCCGATGAGAACTCAAAAATTAGCTCTGTCCCTTACTAGTTATCTAATCTTGAGTGAGTTACTTTGTGAGTCTCACTTTTCACGTTTATAACCATGTCATGGGATGGCTGTACATGCTGAATCACATGGCCTGTCTTTAAAAACTGGGGATACAGCAAGTGTTTGGTAAAGTAGAATGCTATTATTTTGACGACAGCAAGCATGATGGTGAACAGACAGATCAGGCAGGTGTCAGGCACATAAGTATGACCTGGGTAGAGATTCTTCTCATTTAAACCTGAATGCAGAGACTCCTGCTATAAAAAGACCCCAAAAGGTGGGAGTGGCAGACTGAGATCAGGAATTGATAAAGAGAACAGTAGGTATGGGATTTGTTGTTTTGTTTTTGTTTTCACTTGAGGAAACTGCCCCTGGAGAGAAGTGAAGTATGCTGTTGAAAGTTCATATCTGGGGAACATGTGGTTTGTAGCGTCTGTGTCTGTAAAGGAGAACATAGCTGAGAATATGACTCCTGATGGTCTGGGGAGGTGTGAATGTTTATCACAGATATGTGGTTTCTGTTCTCACAGTATTTACCCCGGGAAAAGGGAACAGAGAATGATATGAGGCTGTGAGGTCACCACTTCTCAGTGCCTCCCAAATTCTTGTTCACCTTCCCAGTTGGCTGGTCATGCGAAGGAGAAAGGACCACTCAGGTTCTGTGGAAACAGATCGCAGAAGCCGGTTTACGGAGGGTCCCAGTGAACACAGATGATGTGTGCTTAACGTCCTCCCAGTATACTGTGATCATCTTTATCTTGCTAAGCAATAAGCTTTTAACAAATTAAGGATGTCAAAACTTTTCAGGGATTGTAATAAAAATGCTTATGAGTCAAAATATTATTTTCAAGTACCTGAAACAATGTATTTATTTTTAATTATGTGCTAATTTAATAATTACCCACACATTAATTAACCTAACATTTTATAAAATCTGAAATATATCCAACTCTGATCTTCAGCAAGATCCTAATAAAGACAGGGCATTTATATCAGAATTTACATTTTCATATATGTGTATCTATCTCCCTACTTTACAGGTGAGAAAGCTAAAGTCTTACCATTTTAATGGATTTTTCTTTCCTTTTTGTTTTTTCTTTTTAAGAATTTATTTATTTATTTGACAGAGAGAGACCAGCAAGAGAGGGAGCACAAGCAGGGGGAGTGAGAGAGGGAGAAGCAGGCTTCCTGCCGAGCAGGGAGCTCAATGCGGGGCTCCATTCCAGGGCCCTAGGATTATGACCTGAGCTGAAGGCAGACGCTTAATTGTTTTTTCTAAGGAAAAGTGCCTGAATTAGAATTCTGACACGACACTTCTGACAGTGTTTATTGTTTACCTTAATATGATTTTCTCTTACTCATCTGCTGAGGCCTGACCTTGAAGATCTTGTAGACTCAAACTCCATGCCCTAAAAAATAATAAAATGTGCACTTATATTTAAAAAATGTATATAAGCATATATAACAGTGCTTTTCAGAAGATTCTCGTAACATAGTTCAGAATTTTGTTACTAATTTTTTTCCGAAAATGGTATGAATATTGGATTTATGAAATTGGATGATATGGGATTGCCTCTGTCAGTAGGGTTGTGTTCTAAGTGTAAAACATTCACTACACAGGGGTACCTGGGTGGCTCAGTCGTTGAGCATCTGCCTTAGGCTTGGGTCATGATCCCAACATCCTGGGATTGGGTTCCCGTGTTGGACTCCCTGCTCAGCAGGAAGCCTGCTTCTCCCTCTCCACCTGCTGCTTTCCCCTGCCTGTGTTCCCTCTCTCACTATCTCTCTCTGTCATAAATACATAAAATCTTAAAATAAAAAAAATTCAGTACACAAACTGGGAACTAGGAACTGATGAGAAGCATTTTGGGTCAGACTGATTTCTGTTGAAACCATTTAAATTAATGGAACATTGTTAAAGATGCAAACACTTTACATTTGCATAACTTCTGTGAAAATGTTAATCATCAGCTTCAATATTTCCAGTTTATTATAAACATATGATTGGTTTTAATGTTTGTTATACTCATTATGTTTGCACAGTGATTAATGTGCAAAATGATAAGAGTGAATGTCAAATTTTTATAATTCCATTTTAATCATTCATGGAGATTCATAATTTTTTATTAGAAATGTACTTCTCATAATAAAGATTGATTATAGGAAAAATGTAAATAAATTTTGATATAAAAGTGATGGTAAAATTTATGGAGGAGGAACTTGCTATCCATCGACTTAATTTATGTCAGTTGCTCATGATAACTTATTAGAAATTATTTAGGGGCACCTGGGTGGCTCAGTTGGTTGGGTGACTGCTTTCAGCTCAGGTCATGATCCTGGAGACCCGGGATCGGGCCCCACATCAGGCTCCCTGCTCAGTGGGAAGCCTGCTTCTCCCACTCTCAGTCCCTCTGCTTGTGTTCCCTCTCTAGCTGTGTTTCACTCTGTCAAATAAGTAAATAAAATCTTTAAAAAATTATTTAAATGCCTAATAATATTTCATGGATATATTAATGCCAATTATATTTAAGCTAGCAAAACCTAAGTCTGCATTCAATTTTAAGTATGATTTTAGATTACTAGTGAAGTATCCCTCAATCACTTTCTCATCACGTCACATCATTGGAGTCATCATTCTGGGATAGCCACTGCCTCTTGATGTATTAACTCTTCACATCCTCATTTTCAAGTGTTTAGAGAACACTGAATAAGTGTATTTTTGGCTTGTTGATCTGTGGCTCAGCTACTGTTAATGCTAGGTTTATCAGATTTACCTCTAAAAATATAGGGTGTCCATGGGCGCCTGGCTGGCTCTGTCATTAAGCATTTGCCTTCAGCTCAGGTCCTGATCCTGGGTCCTGGAATCGAGTCCCACATTAGGCTCACTGCTCAGTGGGGGGTCATCTTCTCCCTCTCCCCCTGACCCCAGCTTCTGCACACTCTCTCTCTCTCAAGTAAATAAAATCTTTGAAAAAAAAATATAGGAAGCCCAGTTAAATCTAATTTCAGATAA
>PITA01017720.1:0-27841 GCA_004023965.1 Spilogale gracilis | reverse complement strand
TACATAATGTGCATGGTCACCTTGGTTTTGTAAAGGGTCAGAGAAGGTGTTTCTGCGGTGGGAGGACAGCTGGCATGCTCAGGAGTGCTGAGTGCTGAGTCTTCTTTTTCTAGCCCTCTTAGGATTACAGAGTGCAAAGGAAAGAACTTCTGGAAATCTGGTGCTAGGGACCAGGTGAGCCGACTGGGGTGTAGGCTGGTTGGGGTGCAGCACTGCCCTGGGAAGGAAAGCCAACCAGCAGCCTGTGCCTGTGCCTTGGGGTTCTCCCCAGGGTGGCTGGTTCTCGCAACCTCAGGCTCCTCCCCAGGTCAGGCTGGGCACAGGCTGTCACCTTGGGGTCCTCCCTAGGGAGGCCTGTGCCCATAAACTCGGGGCTCTCCCTGGGGCAGCCTGTGCCCACAACCTCGGGGTCCTCCCTGGGGTGGCCTGTGCCCACAACCTCGGGGTCCTCCCTGGGGCAGCACTGTCAGCACCATCAGCAAGGGCACAGGAAAGTCAAGTGGTTGTAGAGTCAAATGGACAATGGGGAAAGAACACAAACAGCAGTATGGACTAATACACAGTTGGCAAAAAAAAAAAAAAAAAAAGAAAAAAACCCTTAAAATCAAAAAGATAGATTTGACTAAAGAAGGGTGTTCTGGGCGCCTGGGTGGCTCAGTTGGTTAAGCAACTGCCTTTGGCTCAGGTCATGATCCTGGAGACCCGGGATCGAGTCCCACATCGGGCTCCCTGCTCGGGAGAAAGCCTGCTTGTGTTCCCTCTCTGACTGTGTTTCTCTCTGTCAAATAATAAAATCTTTAAAAAAAAATAAAGGGGTGTTCTGAGTGGACAGGAAATAGGAGTGGGAGTTACTACCAAAGGGACACTGACTGGAAACCTACTGATTACTGGGGCACCTGGCTGGCTCAGTCGGTGGAGCACGTGTCCCCCAGTCTGGGGGTGACCAGCTCCAGCCCCATGGTTGGAGGCAGAGATGGCAAAAATAAGTAATTCAGCTTCCAAAAAATCACTCCACCCATGAGACAGCTGCATAACCTAAAAGGTAAGTGTAGAGAAATGAGCGACAAGCAGATAAACATGAAGATAATAAGGAAGCAAATCAGGAGGTCGACACAGACATTCCAGTTACACAAGCTGGAGCATAACTGTTTGTGCCAACCTGCCCTAGATTTTTAAAACTTATACTTCATCGGGCGCCTGGGTGGCTCAGTGGGTTAAAGCCTCTGCCTTCGGCTCAGGTCATGATCTCAGGGTCCTGGGATCGAGGCCTGCATCAGGCTCTCTGCTCAGCAAGGGAGCCTGCTTCCTCCTCTCTCTCTGCCTGTCTCTCTGCCTAGTTGTGATCTCTCTCTCTGTCAAACAAATAAATAAAATCTTTAAAAAAAAAACTTATACTTCATCATCATATGCATTATGTCTTTGCAAGGTGATAGAAGTCAATGTAGGGAAACCAAGTACGACAAATGTCCACCAAGATATTCTTCACCTGCCATTGCTCTTGCTATAAACCCTCTCCAAAAAAATTCTGATTTTAATTAAAAATATCATTTATTTTTTTGCAATATTATATGAAGCTGCAAAATACATTCAAGGAATGAATGCTAAAGAGTGGATGAGGAGAGAGAGATAATAAACAAGAATGGAACATATCAGGTAGGGATTTCTGCTGTGCTGAAATGTAACGCAGGTAAGGGAAGACATGTGTGGCACAGGTGGCAAAAGTAGTATTTCAGATACTGTGAGAGGTAGGTCTTACTTGGAAGGTTCCCTTTCAGCAGAGAGTTGAGCAAAGTGATGAGCAAAGTGAGGGAGAAAGCATGCTATTAGGCAAAAGAGTGTTCACTCAAGGGGCAATGATGACATTTAAAAGTTCCAGATTGCTGTGTGTCTGCCATCCTTGGAGAAGAGAAGATCAGCATGACTGAAGCCAAGAAGGGATAAATGGGAAACAGCATTGGAGAGGTAGCTAGGCTGAATGCACTGATGCAGTGTGTCAAGTAAATTCATTTTGAGAATTCTAGTACTTACTAAATCGCATTTCCTTTATAATCCAACCTGAGGGAGAAAATGCACCGTTTCTAGGTGTGGAGGAGACAAACTCCTGTTTTGGGACCGGAAGCATCACCATGTAGCATGGAGGGAGCAGACTGGGAAAACACAAGGCTGCAGCTGGGGAGGTAATGAGTTTCTCTACTACTGCTTCTTCATAACTGGGAAAGAGCTGAGTAACATGTAGATGATAAAAAATTCAAAAAGTTTAAAGAAACAAGGGTAAAAGTCGTTAAATGTCAGGAGGGTTCAGCCGCCACCCAGCAGCCTGGCTGAACTTGAAAGGAATCGGAGACCACCTGTCACATCCAGTCCCTTGTTTCCCAGCACGGGATGCATAGTAAATGTTGGGCTGAAAATACAGTGAGGCATCTGGGTCTGGTTTCCAGATAAAAGTCCTCAGACCCTTCACACCCAACACCATCAGCCTCAACAGACAACCCTTAGGTCCTTCACTGATTGTACAGAATTTTATAGTCTCACTAGGAAGCTGGCATATCTAAAAATAATAAAATGTGATGGTCTGCTCCAATACTGTTGATGTTCTGTTTACACAAAAGAAAATAAGAATTAATAGCTCTCATATGAAATATCATACTGCATCTTCGCTTGAGAGGCATATTTTTCAATAGTATCAACAGATTTCAACAATATCAATGCTAAACAGATATGCTTACTCTTTTGATAGGCTCTATCTGCCAGTAGCACCATCTGACCCGTGATCTGTGCAAAACAGTCTCAGTCCTGGGATGTTTCCATCTGACATCTGAAGGCAATGATTTGTAACAGCGTTCTACCTACTGTGTGTCAAGATAAATATAACAGTTACTTTATATATATTAATAAGAGGCTACTGTTTCCTATGAAAATCATTACATGAAAAACAGGTTAGCATAATATGGTATCCTTATTAATGGGGCATAACATTGCCACAAGGTTGGAAATCTTTCTTTGGTGTTATTGTGACATACAAAAAAGTAAATTTTTACCACTACAGAGATAAAGACACATGAAAAGATCTTGTGCTGAACCTCAGCTTTCCCACTGTATAATCTGAAACCCGTTATCATCTTGGAAATGTATAAACTTCCAAAATGTGGAATCAAGTTTCAGTGTAACTTCAGGTCAAACTCAACAGTTGCAATGAGGAAAGGGAAAACTTGGTTATAATAGTTTCCACAGCACCAGCGATGTCATGGGATGGATTCCCTGGCCCTGGGTCAATGCAGCTGCTGTGACAGATGGCTACATGCCCTCTGAGGGTAGGTCCCACATACACATATACTGGTGACAGTGCGGTCACATGGGTCTTCTTGTTCTCACACCTCCAGGTCCCCTTACAGTACCTCACGTAGAGTAGCCTTTTAGTAACATCTACCGATGGCATGATTGAACCAAGGAGATGTGTGGTCATTTAAAAAGTAATTATTTCCTATCTATACTTCCAATAAGATGTTGTTTAATGATAAAAGGCAGAATTCCTCCAAATCAGACTCTTCTTGGAGTGCTCACTCAAGAAATCAGAGCTCCTCCTGTGTTCCCTCCCTTTAGATTTGGCTGTAAGGACTGCCGTGGGAGTAATTAAGCACCATTTATAATGGTCTGAATGAGTCTAGTAATAGAATAGATCCCTATAGCAGCATGGCTCGCTCGTTTATGAAACAGTTGAAGTCATACTGCTCTGAACTCGATCCTTCCAAAGCAAATGTTTTCAACTAATTTGTGATTTACATATTGAACTTACAACTTCATAGTAACTTATAACCCATCCTTACTCCCAGAGGCAAAATAAGATTGATACTATTTTCATAAAAAAACTGCAGATAGAGTTATTGTCAGACACTTTCCAATATAGATATACTTGCCAAATAAAAGTGGAAGTATGAAAAGAAAAACTTATTTTGGATTATTTGAGGTAGTGATGGCAGAAGTGTGGCCAGGTGATGCTATTAATTTAGCCCCGTAATGGGAAGCAGCACTGATATCCAGAGAAAAAGCACGTCCATAGTTGGAATTGAAGCACCTATAATAGAATTCTTGCTATTCTTTATTCTTTTCTAATCAAAGGGGTGAAATATCAATAAATGTTAGCACCCCCAAAGCTGGAATTGCCATTTTCTGTGCAATTGTCAAGTGCACATGAACAGTACATTTCTCTTCAAGATTTTGTTTTCCTTTCTTGAAGGTAGCAAAAACATTGCACTTTAAAACTGTCAGACACTTGAAGAATCCCACGTGACCAATTCCCTTTGCACTAGCTACAGAATATGATACTCGAATACTTGAATATCAGCCTTATTTCTTCAAGGTACTTAGAAAAGGTCATGCATTCAGAAAGAACTAAATCAAATAAAACAGACTTTCTTTGCAAGTTATGCTCTGTTGTCACCATAGAAAGCGTCTGAGAACAGTCACACTCCTAGGCAGTATGACTCACAGTGAATTGTTCACATACACTCCGCTCCCCACCTGCTGAACACCCTTGGTTTATGTGAATTGAATATGTTACACTTTGTAATAAGGATAACATGTATTTGCATGTTTGATGCAAATTCAGTCTTCAAAATGTGTTGAATACTTAACCTCAGTAATGGTAAAATTCTATGTAATATTTACCATCACAGTAACAAATTCCATTCATCTACAGGAAGAGAACTGGGCATCCAAATGATAGATAAATAATAAACAAACAAACAAACCCAGACACAGATCTGACACCCCTCACAAACACTGCATCACAGACCTCAAGGTAAAACACAAAACTATAAAAATTCTAGAAGATAACAAAAGAGAAAGCCACATGACCTTGGATCTAGAGATGATTTTTACATTAGAAAACCATAAACACAACCCATGGAAGAAATAATTGATAGGCCGAACTTCATTAATTAGAATCTTCTGCACTATAAAGAATGCTGTCAAGAAAATGAAAAGACAAGCCACAGACTCAAATGGCATATCTGAAAAGGATACATCTGATAAAGGACTATTACCCAAATTGCATAGAAAACTCTTAAAACTCAACAAAAAGCAAACAAATAAGTCAGTTAAAAAATGGGCCAAAGACCTCCAGACATTTCACCAAAGAAGGTATACAGATGGCAAATAAGCATATAAAAAGATTCTCCATGTCATATGCCATCAGGAATATGTAAATTAATACTACAGTGAGATACCACTACACTCCTAATACAGTAGCCAAATTATGGAGCATGACAACAGCAGATGGAACAGGAACTCTGTCACTCCTTGCTGATGGAATGCAAAACTGTACAGCCTCTTCAGAAGAAAGCTTGGCATCTTCTGTTTTTTAAAAAAAAAGATTTTATTTATTTGACAGAGAGAAACACAGCCAGAGAGGGAACACAAGCAGGGGGAATGAGAGAGGGAGAAGCAGGCTTCCCGCCGAGCAGGGAGCCCGATATGGGGCTTGGGATCATGACCTGAGCCGAAGGCAATCACTTAACCAACTGAGCCACCCAGGCGCCACCCCGGCATCTTCTTACAAAACTAAACATACTCTGTACAATCCAAGAATCATGCACCTTGGTGTTTGCCCAAAGGAACAAAAGTATTATGTCCATACAAAGGGCTATACATAGATGTCTATATCAGTTTTATTCATAACTGCCAAAAGTTTTAGATCCAACTTTAGGACCAAGATATCCTTCTGTAGGTAAGTGGGTAAATAAATGGTAGAACATTCAGACAGTAGAATGTTATTCATCACCAAAAAGAAATGATATATCAAGATATGAAAAGACTTTAATGCATCATTACTAAGTGAGAGAAACCAATCTGAAAAAAACTACCAATAGTGTAATTCTAATTATATGATGTTATGAAAAAGGCAAAACTATAGAAACAGTGAACATATCAATGGTTGCCAAGGATAGGGTAAGGTAGGAATAAATGGGCAGAGTTTGTAGGGCAGTGAAACTCCTCTGGATGATATTATAATGTTGGATACACACAGTTATATATTTGTCCAAATCCACAGAATGCACAACACTAAGAGTGAACTGTCAGGTAAACTATCGGCTTTGGGTGGATGATGGCATGTCAATGTATTCATCAACTGTCACAAACACAGGGTGTTGATAATGGCTACACATGAGGTGGGGCAAGGAATAAAAGAGCATTCTCTTCACCTTCCACTCAAAGTTGCTGTGAATGTAAAACTATTCTAAAAGAGAGTCTGTGAAAACACTATTTATTAATTGCAACGCTTCTTGTAATGGTGAAGAGTAGGAAGCCACCCAAATGTCCATCAACAAAAGAGTAAACAAATAAAAAATTGTTTGTCTTGTGGTAGTTGGTAAATTGGGTCACAGGTTCTTCCCTTCCTTGCATCTACACCCTCCCAATGTGATGCCTCCAACAGCCCTGACATCAATATACGTCTTTTCCCCAGCTCCTTGGATCTGGTCTGACTGTGCCTTCCTTTGGCTAATGGGACACTAGGGATATGAAACAAGCAAAGGCCTGAGAAATGCTTGCAAAGGGGGAACCATTCTTTTGCTGTACTTGGAATGGTGACACTGCACCTGAATATGTACCCGCCTTCTAGAAGGTGAGATGACACATGGAGAACTGAGGCATGCTGGTGGAGCATGGCTGACCTCTAGAGAGTGGGTGAGGCCAGCCCATAACGTCCAGCAGCCAGCCTACCTGGCCGCTGATCACAGCTGCATGAGACAGCTCATGAGAAACCAATCTTGGTGATTAGACCAGAGCAACTACGCATCTGACCTTTTCAAGCCACTTTGGGTGTGGCTTGTTTCACAGAAAAAGACATATGAAACAGCATGGAGCAGTTTGAAAGAATGAGGGGAATACGTGCATATTAGTATAGGTACATGGAAAACCTGCTGAGACAAATTAAAAAGAAAACAAACACACACAAAAAACCACAAAGACTTCATAATTCTGCAGGCTATCTATAACCTTCCAATAAATTCCTTTTCCTCTTACAAAAACAAAACAAAAAAACAATTTTACATGGTTTAGGGGTCACGAAAAAAGTAGAATTATCTGTGCAGTAGGATGCCTCGATGCTTTCAAATCACCAAACAAGTTGTTACTGCAGATGGAAATAGCACAAGAAGAACCCACAGCTCCCCACTCTGAGTTAGCTACACCTTCCAGGCAAACAAAGGCAGAAAAGTGTCCACTTATTCACTTGTGGAAATTTAAATTCTTTTTTTTTTTTACTTTAAATTTATTTTTTCAGTGTTCCAAGATTCATTGCCCATGCCCCACACCCAGTGCTCCATGCAATAGGTGTCCCCAGTACCCACCACCAGGCTCTCCCATCCCCCCACCCCCTCCCTACTAGTCCCTCAGTTTGTTTCTGTGTCCACAGTCTCCCATGTTTCATTTCTCTCCCTGAATTGCCCTACTTCCCATTTACTTTCCTTCTCCTACTGTCCTCTATATTACCCCTCATGCACCACAAGTAAGTGAAACCATGTGATACTTGACTTTTTCTACTTGGCTTACTTCACTCAGCGTAATCTCTTCCAAACCAGTCCATGTTGCTACATATGAATAAATTATTTTTTTTAAAGCAAACAAGTATCTCCAAGTCATATTATAAGACTCAAATAAGTCTATGTTTGATTTTTTTTTTACAATTTTCTCAAAAAGAAGTAACAGAAACACCGCCTCAAATGGAGCACTGCCATGAGAATAACTTTAGATCATTTTGTTCCATTGCTGAGGAAATATGGGCAATATATTATGTTCTAAATTTCCAAAATCAGTCATATTTTCCTCAAAATAATCTATTTTCAGAAAATGGAAAATAGAAACTTCAGAAAAACACAGTAATAAAAATGTAAACTCATTCAGAATGATCTAACAAGCATGAACTCAGGACTGTCAATATCTATGAATCATTACCCCAATACTTGTAAATGTTTTTTTAAACAAAAGATTACTCTTTTGAAGCAGGAAGGACAACAAGAATAATTATTCAGGGGAAAAATACTTACAAATTAACACTGCCATTGTTTACAATTAAAAATGCTATCTTCTTCCTAAAAAGCAAAAGCTCAGAATAAACCAAAAGACATATGTATGTTTTAAATTGGGAAAAACAGTTCTTGTTCTCAAATAAGGGATAATAAGAAGAAAATTTCTCATCTGAAATTTTTGTAGATTTTTAAATTGTTCATAGTAATGGTGCACCTACAAATCGTTTTCTCATTTCTTTCTTTTTTTTTTTTAAAGATTTTATTTATTTCACAGAGAGAGATCACAAATAGGCAGAGAGGGAGGCAGAGAAAGAGGAGGAAGCAGGCTCCCCGCTGAGCAGAGAGCCCAATGTGGGCCTAGATCCCAAGGCTTTAACCCACTGAGCCACCCAGGCGCCCCATTTTCTCATTTCTTAAAAGTATGAGAATTTCAGCTGCACTCCTTTGACAGCTTATCCATAATCATCATGTCAGGACAGGATGTGGTGAGTGAACAAAAAGAGCCACTATGAAGTAAATAGAGACAAACTCTTCAAAAGGTTCTTCAGTAATTTTTAAGAAGAAAATCATTGTATGTGAACTACTGTTGCTTTCTCTGCAGTTTGGAGCTGGTCTACATAGGTTTCCAATACTGCACTAGAGAGTAGACATGGTATCCCACCTAAATCTTGCTGTACATATTTTACTATAAAAATATTTGTAATTTCAAATTATAGTTGTTTATTGCAGGTATATAGGAAAGGATTTATTTTTGCATATTAGTCTTACGTCTTGAAAACCTTGTTTAGGATAGCTTATTAGTTTTTTTTTTTTAATTTTATTTATTTTACAGAGAGAAACACAGCCAGAGAGGGAACACAAGCAGGGGGAGTGAGAGAGGGAGAAGCAAGCTTCCCGCTGAGCAGGAAGCCCAATGTGGGACTTGATCCCTGGTCTCTGGGATCATGACCTGAGCCGAAGACAGTCACTTAACCAACTGAGCCACCCAGGCGCCCCAGCTTATTAGTTTTTGAAGTGTTTTTGGACTTTTCCCATAGACAATAATGCCATCTGTGGATGTTGTATTTCTTCCTTTCAAACCTGGATACCATTTATCAAATACAATCTTTAAAAGAAAAAAATTATAGTAGCATCTCCCAAAGAACCCCACAATGACATAGGGTTTTAGTAGCTTAGGGGCAACCAGGTTTCAGAAGTATTAACCTGAGTGTGGTAAACAGCTAGGAGAGGTGGGGATGAGGATTGGATATAGTGATTCTTTGCCCTAATCCCTCTTTAGGGAAGGATGGTAGCCCTCATGTTAGGGAGTGCTCTCTGCAGACATTCTATAGATGTCAGTCCCTTCCTCTTCCCCCAGGGATCCCACAGAGTAGAGAGCTGCCTTGCCTATTCTGTCCCTCTCAGGGAAGCCCATGTGCAGTGATTGAGAACAGGCGTAAAGGCTTCATCTCCTTTGTCCAGTGATGGACAGTTTGCGGTTGTTTTAGCTGCTCTGTACTTTTTCCTTGTGGAAGCTGTGTGCAGATGACTCAAAAATTTAGGTTTCCTGTCCAAGTTTCTCTTCTAAGCTTGGAATCTAAATGACAATAATAATAGTAAATGGCATTAAAGCAACTACCATATGCCAGAACTCCTTCTAAATAATTCTAATGTGTTAACTCATATTATCCCATTAACTGCACAGCAGCCTCTCTTGGATGTCTTAATGATATTTCCAGTTCAGCTTGTTCAAAGCCAAACTCATAATTTCATCCTTTAAAACCAGGATTTTTTTTCTTTTAAATAGTATAACCATGAATGATATCACTGTTCATCTGGTTATGTAAACAAAAAAACCTCTGCATCCCTCTGTTTTGTTTGCCCCACACATATCATTCCTCACAAGGTCCTTTTGATTTTGATTTTGTGTCTAAATACAACTCAGTTTTTATTATTTTAATCTTTTCAATTTCAACTTCCTTTTTTTTTTTTCTAAATTATTTATTTATTTGACAGAGAGAAACACAGCCAGAGAGGGAACACAAGCAGAGGGACTGAGAGAGGGAGAAGCAGGTTTCCTGCCGAGCAGGGAGCCCGATGTGGGGATCAATCCCGGGTCTCCAGGATCATGACCTGAGCCGAAGGCAGTCGCTCAACCAACTGAGCCACCCAGGCGCCCCTTCAATTTTAACTTCTAAATATCGCTTAGTTTTATTTGTGATTGCTTGAGTCTTTTTGATTTTTATAAATATCACTTAGTTTATTTGCTGTTGCCTGCCTATTACTGAACACTGATTTCTTGCATATTATCTTAATTAAATGTCTCAGAAACCTGATATTCCCAGGCATACCCATGTAGACACTGGACTTTATTAGAAGCTCAACATATTGCTTAGCTAAGTGGGAAACCTGGGTTTTCAGTACAGGTCTATTTGATTCTAAACTGCTTTTGTTACAATATGAGGCCTTTCACTTATTTTCTGAAAAATATACTTCCAGTTATGCTAAACAGAAGTTTTGAAACTTCTATAAATATATATGTGGGAAAATATGAAAGTTCTTTTTTTTCTATCAGATAGATTTCTAATACTTAAAAAATATCTCATTTAATCCTTAGAACACTGGTGCAGATACAATTATTTCCATTTTATTAATGAGCAGTGTATAAACTAGCAAATTAGGGTGATTAGTGATATTCAGTTAATAAATTTTCAGCCCAGCTGAAGTTCTGTGTTCATAAGTGCTTTGTTATAACACCTCGTTGGAAGAGTAAACCCTAAAATGCTGAAACTATAGCACAATTATGAAGGCTACTAACCTGAGACTGTCAGTGTGTCCAACCAGAGCCGTGTGCATATGACAGAAAATCAAAGGATGGTCATGGGGGTGTGGCTTATACTGTCAACTGACAATCAAAAGGTAAAAATTTGGTCAATTAATGACTTAATACAAGGTTTATTCTAAGTATTGTGAGGCCCACCTCTCAACTCAAAAATCACAAAGTAACTTTTAGTATCTTAATCAAAGAATTCATTTTAAACTGGGGCAGTCTCTGTAACTAGCAGATGTTATGGTTGTAATAATACTAGAACTAATTTCTTGTTTCATTAACTGTAGTACTTGCTTTTCTTTCTCTCTTCCCCCAAAACTCGACTGAAGAAAAGAGAAAAGTGGTAGTGGTTGGTATCTGGGAAAACACATGCCTCTCTCCTCTTGTCCCCATGGAATAATTGATTTAAAATACAGCTCATGAGAGAGCTGTCCTTAGGGCAATCAAGTGATGCTCCATTCCTGGAATTTCTTCCTGTCATATGTGGATTCAGGAGGGATATTTCAGACCACCTTATCTGCTGCCGCCCTCAAGTCACATTGTTGCAGAATGTGTTTTTTCAGAGAACTGTGCTTAATATGTCTGGGGAAAACACCACATAATTATCAGTCATGGAACTTACTACTATTTTGTCCTGTTCAAAAGTGTAAATACAGACCACTTCGGGTAAATATATTCTAGCAAGTCCAGGTGATTTTCAAGCAAGTGTGGGCATGAAATGTGGTTGGTTTGTAGGGGAAAAATGAGGCTAGTCCTAAAAATCCAAGACCTTCATATGAATCCAGTTCTTTGAAAGTAAAGCTTGCGCATTCCTGACTTGTCTGTAAAATAAATTTTATATAAAATGTGTAATGATGAGGAGAATTGTTGACTTCACAATTTTCAAAGGTCATTTCAGATTTTTACCTTGCTTTTTTCTTAAAGATTAGTTTTTCAGCTTGTGTTTTGTGAAAGTGTTCTTAACTTTTTAGATTATTTCTTAAGTAAGGCTTGAGCTCTTTCTTTTTTTAAAAAAATTATTTGTTTATTTATTTATTTATTTATTCTTACTTAAATTTTTTTTCCAGTGTTCCAAGATTTATTCCCCATTCCCCACACCCAGTGCTCCATGCAATAGGTGCCCCCAGTACCCACCACCAGGCTCTCCCATCCCTCCACCCCCATGAGCTCTTTCTTAAATGTATAATATCTTTTGTTTTCAGACTGTTTCTAAATGACCTACCCATTGTATCATAAAAAAGAAAACGCTTTGGGACTTTTTAAAAACTAGTAATTTTTACCAACAAAAACATGCTTCTTCTTATTTAAAATGTAAGTAATGTGGGACTTATGTCTCTATTATTTTTTTGAGATTTTATTTGTTTATTTGACAGAGAGAGAGATCACAAGTAGGCCAAAGAAGCAGGCAGAGAGAGAGGAGGAAGCAGGCTCCCCACTGAACAGAGAGCCCGATGTGGACCTCAATCCCAGGACCCTGAGATCATGACCTGAGCCGAAGGCAGAGGCTTTAACCCACTGAGCCACCCAGGCACCTTAGGTTTTAAAATTATTGTGAGAAAAAAGCTAATACTGTATTTCCTTATGTTTATCTTCCATACATAAGAACAATTCCTGTTTATAGCTCAGTAATCCTGTGGCCCACAGAACCTGCACTTGTTAGCACGATGTGTTATTTTTGGGCAGAAAAGGCATAAGATGGGGGCGCCTGGGTGGCTCAGTTGGTTAAGCGACTGCCTTCGGCTCAGGTCATGATCCCGGAGACCCGGGATCAAGTCCCACATTGGGCTCCCTGCTCGGCGGGAAGCCTGCTTCTCCCTCTCTCACTCCCCCTGCTTGTGTTCCCTCTCTGGCTGTGTTTCTCTCTGTCAAATAAATAAAATCTTAAAAAAAAAAAAAAAAAGAAAAGGCATAAGATGACAGTGAGGTATAGATGTCACAGGACTTAAAAGTTGGAAATCACAGAATCAACACTGTCAAGAGAGGGACAGTCTGAGGACCACAGGTATGTTTTCTGGCAGCACTGATTTATAGCTGCCAGCTCACTGCATTTGGGTACATGATGAGGGCTCAGTGCTCCTGGAAAGCTGTACCTGGATAGACCGTGTCATCATCTCAAGGGGTGCCCAAGCTCCAGCAAAGACTCATGTGTGGAGCGCCTGAGTTTGTCACAGGGGTATGTTTGTAAAGGACCCTCACATACTCCCCCTTCACTACCAGGGAAGAGAGAGACTCCCAGACAACCCAGACAGAGGAAAAAGGATCAGTTCTGCTGATTCTCACGCTTAGGAACATTGCTGTCTTGTGCATGATCAATCCGTTGATGATGGTAACGGAACACTGGGCACTGCTGGCCTGAGAATTGCCAGATTATAAAAATATGTGCTTAGTGCACGTGGCTTTGTGCTCTGGCCATTTCTCTGTTTTCTCCTTCATCATTTCCTCTACTGCCTGAGGGGAAAACAGCACTATGGAAATTTGCCCAGACTTAAGAATCCATCAGAATGGCCTAAATTATTATAGAAACGTAATTAACATTTCAAAAAGTGTCAGGGCTTAAAAATGGTAGTAGATGATACCGTGTTTGCATCTAAAGGAGGAGAGTAGGATGTTCCCCAGATGTCACTGAATATCACTTTTTAGTGATTTGGAGAGGAGTTGGACCTTAATGGTCTGCAGCGCTCTATGAGACCAGGGACTAATTACAGCTTGCTTGATAGGTTACTTGTGGTGGCATTTGGAGACATCTTTAGTGATCACTGAAAATGATCATGTTCTGAATGTTGAGAGTTATTGGCAGTTCAAAATATTATGTAGAGAGAACTATACAGAATATTGGAAAACATTTTTCTTAGGGAAAATTATACTGTTGCTGAAGAAAGGTGTGGGAAGAGGTATAAACTTTCATAGATTTGTATGTCTGAACCCAGCTCTATTTTTTTTACCCCAGTGAATACTGTTCATAATGCACTAATGTGCACTACAATATTTGAATTTTAATGTTAGTAGTTCACTTTAAAATGAGTAAAAACAAATCTGTTAATTACCTTTACTTGTTATGATAAGGCACACAATCTTCTGATATTCTCCTCCAGAGCACATGCTTTTATTCATTTCTCATATATGAACTCATAGTATTCTGCATCTAGCCCTATGGTACTTATCATTCATAATGGCTATACATAACTTTGCTGTTGAAAATAGTTTACCTTAGGTCTTACTTGTTTAAAGATTCACTACTTTGTACTTTAATTATATAATCATCATCATATGTTTATGTGACATTCCCTTTCAAAATTTTAAAACTGAGTTTCCAATGTGATGTTTGTGGAAAGGTAGGGATGTATTTACTATTAACTTAGAATCATTATGGGACTGTCAGTGATATGGGCATCGACTCATTTCTGTCTGGGGCCACGGTGTTGGTCCTTCTGGAACATCTGTGATACCCCTTATAGTGCATCGTGTAACCCGTGCCGTGAGGACACAGTCACAGTCAAGACTGAAATGTGCTTCTTACACTTGAACACTTACAGGACATCTTTGGTCTTGGAACTGGCTTGGGAGTGGGCATGGGCTGGGATGGGAGGGAGATTCAGTTCCTCACCTGGGTGAGGATCATGCGAATGCTGTCACCTTGAGACAACTTGTGCTCTATACTGAGGACATTTTCTAGTTTTTAGCGCATCCAAGTGACTGCTCCTCGGCTCTCTTTGTCTCCAGTCTTGGGGACATTCATAACTCCTGTAAGTTGATATACAGCCTTTTCTGATGCATTCTTATTTCCAGACAATGTGATGAAGCCATGTCTGTTGGGTGGACTTTCCTAACCTTTGCCCTCCGGACCACTTGGGGTTTGAGTGGCAGTACCACATAGCAAGCAAACCCATGTGCTAAGGAAGGTTGGCCCCTTTCCTTCTCTGTTGACTCAACACAAGGGAACCTGATGAGAGTGGAGGGAAGAGCCTCAGTGGGACAACAGATGACACGGGGCCTCTTTTCCTGGTGAATCTGTGCCCCCACTGACGTTGAAATACCTTCCAGCTCCTCATGCATTGCTGTTTGCCTGGCCCTCCTCCGACATGCCCCCTCTGACCATACTCTGCTTCTGGCAAGCAGTTCTGATCATGGGGTCTAATCTCAGAGAACTTTCCAGAAAAGATAATATTAGTAAACACTCTTAAACTCATTGTGTAAGTCTGCCTTGTCTTTGTATCATAATCAAAATGCAAATCAAAAGTGGTATATTCAGCCATTAAAAAAGAAACCTTGCCATTTGCAATGATGTTAATGGAACTAGAGAGTATTATGCTAAGAAAAATCAGTCAATCAGAGAAAGACAATTATCATATGACAATTATCAGTGATATGAGGAATAGAAACAGGACAGAGGATCATTGGGGAAGGGAGGGAAAAATGAAACAAGATGAAACTAGAGAGGGAGACAAACCATAAGAGACTCTTAATCTCAGGAAACAAACTAAGGGTTTCCAGAGGGGAGAGAGGTGGGAGGATAGGGTGGTTGGGTGATAGACTTTGGGGAGGGTATATGCTATGGTGAGCGCTGTGAATTGTATAAGACTGATGGATTCACAGACCTGTATCCGTGAAACAAATAATACATTAAATATTAATTAAAAAAGTAAACCAGGAAAATTATAAATTAATATACCTATGGATATTGATTCTATAAGTTGTTAAACAGTTTAGCAAATCAAATCCAAGATGTATAAATAAAAATGTAGTCAGATTTATATTTGAGTATCAAATATTGGAGAATGAAAACAAACTATAAAAAGATGGGTGAATTTGCTGTATGAAACTGATTTTAGAAAATAGTGAAAGGAATTAAATAACATTATTTGCGTATAACATAAGGGCAGAAACTTGGTGTCTGGAACGCACACAGAACTAAAAATTAATAAGGTAAAGACACCCCTCCACACACTGCCAAATGGCTGAACAATATGATAAGATAGTTCAATATGGAAGAAATCCACACGAGCCACAAAAAAAAAAAAAAAATGTGATCATTTACCCAACATTTCTAGTTACTAATAAAATCTAGGGTAAGTAATTTTAAACCCAATTTGTTAGAAATAAAAATTGAAACTATCTCCTATTTTCGAATTTGGGGGAGAGTGCAGAACATCAGAACCCACATCGCTGCTGACAGTGTGAGCACCAGCATTTTTCTGAGAGCGTTCCTGCTGTCTGGTCGAGTAACAGCCAGGCTCTGATGCTCATCTCAGTGTGTGGGAAGGCAGCAGGAAGGTGCTCCCCTGCACACAAGATGACATGTGCAATACTTTTAACTATGACACATTTTTAATATCAGAAATTGGAGCAGCCTAAGTATCCACCAGTGAGACAATGCATATATTGTGATATAATCATCAAAGACAAATGAAGACTTGTAGACCAGATACACATACACAAGGGGAGAGAGAGTGAGGGAAAGATGTAGAAGAATGTTAAAGAAGTTTAAAGGTCTATAAAGTTAAAATGTGCAAGAGTCAATGCCTTCAATGCCTAAGTATAAAACAAAATTAAGAGAGCTGTCCGAATGATAGCTTAAAATGAGCAAACTGAGAACAGTAGGTAGGGGTGAGGTGAACTATAGGGAGGGAGAATAATGCAGCTAAGGAGCGCTGCTACCTGTATAATGATTTTAAAAATTCATTTTTGTTCTTCAGCTATATGGTGGGTACTCTGGATTTCTTTAAATTTTTATGTCTTTTATATACATCTATGGCATTTCAGACCACATTCTTTAAAATTGTCCAAATGGGGGACAAGATCCATCAAGCACACTCATTACTTCCAACCTGTCATTCAAACATTGCAGAAACTTGATGGTAGGTTATTTCCTACTTCAGAATCTCCATGTCTCCTTAGTATTTAATTTGAAATATAGTCTGTGTCAAATAAATGGTCTTCAGTTATTTGCTCTTCTTCCTTTAAGTCAAAAACTGAGAAGGGATCATTCTCTGGGGAATAATAAAACACTTGTTTGGGGGGAAGTATATAATATACCATTGCCCATTACTAAATTTAGAATTAAATCAGTTTTAAATATTGGAGAAGCAGAAGAAATTTAAAAGAAAGAAAAGAAAAAGTAGGCTCACTTACACTGAAATGCTGTGGAATATAGTGATTGAAAATGGAAGTGGGCAAGTTTATGTCCTAGGTCTGCTGATTAAGATCTGTGTGACCATGGACAACTCACTTAACTAAAGAAACCATTTTCATATTTTTGAAAATAAAGGTACACTGGTCTACCCTTTGCCCACTATGAGGATTAAATGTATTAGAAAAATGTTAGTATGTATGTATGGTTTTAAAATACTATCTTAAAGGAATAAAACAACCTTACAAATCATAGATGCTGATTCCCAGAAAATAGCAGGGGAGGAGTAATTGATGTATTGAGGAAAGAGTTAAAGACCTCTGTAGACACCTCCATATCCATAACTACAGTCTTGTCATGAAAAAAAAAAGAAAAAAAAAACAGACAAATTTCAGTTGAGGGGCAGGGTACGATACAATGACTCAGACTCCTCAAGACCATCAAGGTCACCAACAACATAATCAGGAGACATTTAAGGAAACAAAATGTAATGTGTGTTTTAGAAAGGGTGATGTGGTATCTTGGACCGGATACTAGAATGGAAAAAGGATACTGGGTAAAAATTAAAGACATTTGAGTTAACTATGGACTTCAGCCAATAATAACATTTCAGTATCAGTTCACCAATGGTAATGAATGAATCACACTAAGGCAAGGTTTGTTAAAAGAAACTGCAGGAGGGTTGTATGCAGATTCTGCAATGTCTGCTCAATTCTAAACCATTAGAAAAGATAACTTTCTAGTGTTCTTAAATATTTCTACCATATATTCTTTCATACTGTGGAGACAAGAAATACAGTCATGCCCACATTAACGATGGGGAAATGGAGACAAAAATAAAGGGAGAACTTGTTAACACAGAACTGATGGTGCACAATCTATCTGCCTTCCTGAGAATGGCTTCCCATCCTTTACATCACTGGTTCTGCTCATACAGAGTTGAAAAACGTCTTTGAGATTGAGGGAGTGTGGACCCATGTGGGATCTACACATCATTTCCCAAGTACACAGTCCATGGCTTTCCTTGATACCTTGTGTGTAGTAGGCACTCGATGACTGCACATCATACATGCGTCCTCTCACTCAGTCTTCCAGTGGTCCTGTCATGTTGATGACATGAGGGATGAAGAAATGTGAGGTCACTGCTCCTGGTTCTCACAACTCACAGGTGACAGGACCCAGCTCCAGGCTCAGGAAACCAAGGTAAGCGCCTTGCTCAAGCTCTTCTGGAACCTGGTTCATATGCTGCCCAGGGGAGAGAAGAGGAAGGAAGCCTGCCAAAATGACAGCAGACATTCACTACACAACAGAATTTTAATACTTTAATAAGAAAATAACTAATGAAAAATTAGGCAACATTAGCAAGCTTTATCCAACTCTTCAGTGTGTGATAATGATGTCTTCACGTTATTGGATTATAGACAAAGTTTTTTCTTTACAGAAATTTAGCGGTTACATTTATTTGGATAATTTAGCAACCATTTATGACATGTCTTATATGTCCTGCGTATCATTCTTGGGTCAGATACCCAGGGATGAACAGCATGAATCATTAGGATTTGATGTTTTACTATTATGCTAGTTGTAGAAAAGGGCTAATCTAGGAGTCTAATCCATAACCTATATTGTGATTAAGGATTGTCTCTGATTATGAAACAATTTAAGGGAATTTTAGGGACATGTTCATATGATTCAAATCTTGGTAACTTTTATATGCACGATGTAGAAATTTAAAAAATTAATCTTTTAATTTAGTAACTGAAGTTACTGATGTAAGTCTTCAAAGATTACACTAACAAATTTAAGTTTAAATGATTCCTAGGGATATGAACATTATTCGGTATTCCCTTGATTTTAAGGGAAAAAAATCCTTTTAATATAAAAAATGATGTTTTTTTTCCCCTCTTTTAGTTTATGTATTTATAATCATTTAAAGTAAAAGTTCTTGTATTATACAGCTTATGGACATCATGCATTATATTCACAAAGCATATTTGGAACAGGGATTGACTCATTCTCTAATGATTCATTCAAACACAACTTTTTTTCCACCAACAGAATATTGACTGTTAACAACCGTATTAAATGCTAACAATCATATTAAATGACTTTTTTTAAGTTATAAAATGCTAATTACTGCTTATACTTAAAATATTTCTTAGCCTTTGATCAAGAGCACAAAGAAATCAAATTCACAATTATAATAAATATTTATATGGATAAGCAGCTTTTTTAAAGCCTACATAGTACAGCCTATCATAATAACATGGCTTTATTTTTACCCCACACATGCATAAAATATGATTGCCCAAATTTGACAGTAACTTTCAGGTATTTAAATGAGTAAGGCTCTATTTTTTTTTTTTTAAATGAAAATAGGTCCCCCTTCTCCCAAAAAGGATATGTAAACGTCTTCCTTACTTCCATAAGTCTTAGGACTGAACTCTAGCAAATCTTCTCTATTAAATTAAGAAAGAATTGTTTGTTACTCTAAAGCATTTCGGCCTTCTCTGAAGAAGTTTGACTATAAGGTAAATAGAGCTATCTTTTAAAAATCACATGTGCTCGGACATCTAATGTTTACACATATGGGTAGCTATTTTTTTTTCTTTACTTTTTAAAGAGCTATAAAACTTCAGATATAAACTTAACAAAACTTAAAAACATCAGGTATAAAGTTATTTAATGTGAAAAATCATTTATATATTAGAATAAGAAATAAAGATGAAGGAATGTACATTATACATTTAGGTAAGTCAAAGAAGGTGGAGATTTTATTACTTTATGGGGTTTTTAAGGGCAAGTTTAATTCCAATTCAACATTCGTGAATAATTTCTAGGAATAGCAGTATTTCTCTTTGATTTCACAGTGAATACATACTTAGTGAAAATTAACAAACATTAAAAATTGAAAATTTGAAAATGACATTGGTAATGGTTAGTTTCTCCAGTCTTTTCTTTCTTCATAAGGATTTCATGATCTCCCTAGATTGAACATATGCTGTTAGAATCTGGGTTTCTCACTTTCAGTAATGTTAAATGCTTCTGGAAACATAACACTAAATATTTTTTTATAAGCTGGTATTAAAGGCTATATTGTTTTCTCTCAAATTGTAAAAATTAGTTTTTATAGAATTAAGAAATCTCTCATTAGACCCCAAGATGATTGCACATTTAATCAAATAGTAATAGCTCTATAGAGTCTTTGCAGAAAGCGTGTCTCCACGTAGATGGCATATAATTGTAAGCTACATTAGGTAACCACAGAATTGCTATTGCCAACAGTAGTTGAAGGAATAAGGAATGACCAGCTGAATTGAATTTAGCAATGTGATTCATTCTTACAAATTATAGATCCTGTGGTTAAACCTACTGTCATAACAACTTGCTATAAATACCTTCCATTTTCATAATGGCTATAAAAAATAAAAAGAGGAATTTTGGTAATTTAAAGTTCAATGGCACTAAGTTCAGTGCCATGCTATTGCCTACTGACAATCAGTGATAGATCGTGAACTGTTGTGTCTCCAGTATTAATCAGGTGTCTTATTTTGTACTTCTCTCTTTTATAAATGAGATTTGTGCCAGGATTTACCTTACCTCAAAATGTGCCAAGACATTATAATGTAACCCAGGCCTCTAGAGAACACAGGATTCATCATAAAACCTTTTGTCTCAAATATGGGAAGAAAGATCATCTGTTATTTTTTATTATATTTACAAATCTGTACACCAGGGTGTATATCTTAGGAGAGACAGTCATTTTTGAACATGTGTAAAACAAAAGAAGGTAAGGTTACAAAGATGGTAAATATTTTCCGTGAAATTAAGGAAAACATTCCTATCTTTGTTTTCTTTTAAGTTGTTTTCCTTTGCTTTTTTTCTTGAAGTGAGTATACAGTAGATGCATATTTTTTTTTATTGAGAATAGATTTAGTTAAAGAATTTAAATGGCAGCAGGACCGAAGGCTTTGTCTTTAAAAATATTAAATAATAGTAGTTCTGTATAAAACTAATGTGTTTATATTTAGACACTTAGCAACATAATACTTGCATCTAGTGTTTCAAGTTTCCGTACATGGGCCCTTGTGCTCAAGGATGTGCTGAGCAGCCACTCTGACTCCCAGATGGTAGGAGCCTTCTCAGGGATGCCACATATTCCTTATTTCCCCAGCAACAAGTTATCATGATAACTAATTTTGTGAATAAGAAAGAACTCTCCTAGCTTTATTATAAATGTATCACTAGCATATCCTTGTATGAGAAATGACAGAGTCAGTTACACCACATCATTTTCACAACCCAAAAATAGATGGATAGATGATAGAAATGTGACACGGCGGTGGGAGAATATGTGAGTGGTACACTCCTACATTCAGTCATTGCCTCTCTCCCCACCCCTGCTTCTCTTTCATATGTTTCAGAAATTATCGTGGGCATTGAGATTGAGAAAAGATTGTGATACATCAATAAAACAAGAAAAATAAAACAGGATTTTTTTTGTAGCAATATATGGGCCAGGACTCAAACAGGCCATAGGGCAAATATATCAAGATACGGAGATTTTGAGGGGAGGTACAGAGTGCCCCCCCAGAATAATGATACAAGTGATACATAGAGTCTCTACCAGCTGCTGTCTATTTTCTTCTCTTCCTACTATACCAGTGAACAATGAGGATAACCCAGGAATTCTCAACAAATTCTTCCCTTTAACCTCTCACTGACAGTATTAATAACCAAAGAGGTGATTATTTTGCACCCCGATCCCTTACTTAGACTGTTCAGGGATTTGAGGGGGCAGGAAACATAATCATTTCAAATCATAAGGAAGCCACCAAGGCAATCAGTGCATCCAGCCCAAGACAAATATCTTGTCTAAATTAAAAGACAAAGTTGGGGCACCTGGGTGGTACACAGAGTTAAGCCTGACTCTTGGTTTCACTCTGGGTGGTGATCTCACTCAGGGTTGTGGTCTCGAGGTCATAATCTGAGGGTCACGATCTAAGGGTTGTGATCAGACGGTCATGATCTCGGAGTTGTGATCTCTGGGTTGTGATCTTGGGGTTGTGATCTCGGGGTCATGATCTCAGGGTCCTGATCTCGGAGCTATTATCTTGGGGTCGTGATCTCAGGGTTGTGATCTCATGGTTGTGATCTTGGGGTCATGATCTTGGGGCATGATCTGAGGGTCGTGATCTTGGGGTCGTGATCTCAGGGTTGTGATCTTGGGGTTGTGATCATGGGGCATGATCTGAGGGTCGTGATCTTGGGGTCGTGATCTCAGGGTTGTTATTTCAGGGTCATGATCTGAGGGTCATGATCTGAGGGTCATGAATCTGAGGGTTGTGAATATGAGGATCTTGATCTCGGGGCTATGATCTCAAGGTTGTAATCTCGGGATGTCATGGTTGTGAACTTGGGTCATCACCTCAGGGTCATGATCTGAGGTCTGAGATCTCAGGGTCGTGATCTCAGGGTCATGATCTGAGGGTCATGATCTGAAGATTGTGATCTGAGAGCCGTGACCTCAGGGTTGTGATCTTGGGGTTGTAATCTCAGGATTGTGATTGCCTGGTCATGATCTCAGGGTTGTGATCTCAGGGTCGTGATCTGAAGGTTGTAATCTTGGGGTTGTAATATCAGGGTTGTGATCTCCGGGTCGTGATCTCAGGGTCATGATCTTGGGGTTGTGATCGTGGGTTTGTGATCTCAGGGTCGTGATCTTGGGGTCATGATCTTGGGGTCATGATCTCAGAGTTGTGATCTCAGGGTCATAATCTCGGGGTTGTGATCTCATGATTATGATCTCGGGGTTGTGATTTCAGGGTCATGATTAGAGGTTTGAAGTCTCAGGCTTGTGGTCTGAGATTTGAGATCTGAGGGTCCTGATCTCAGCATCATGATTTCCAGGTCCTGAGATCAAGCCCAGTTACAGGCTCAGTGGGGAATCTGCTTAAGATTCTCTCCTTCTTTTCCTCCGCCCAATTTCTGCATGTGCTCTCTCTCCAAAATAAGAATAAGTCTTTTTTAAAAAGGAGAAGTAAAACAAAGAAAAGGGTCTTCTCTGTCTGCCCCCATCACCATGTGTCACTCTTCCTCTCCATCTCTCTCACTCTCTAGTGTGGTTTTTGACATCTAACTGCTCTTCAGACCCACTCTTCTTACAGGAACCTGAACTGCTGCAGTTAGAAAGAAAATATGCAGTGACGTTTAGTTAATATAGCTCCAGAATATATCTCAGCAATATATTGTTTTTAATTAATTAAATTAATATATCTCAACACTAATCACATTTTAACTTTTAATATTGTTGTATTAATTTTTTTCTAGCCAAAGTTTCACTTTTTTTTGTTCTATAATAATTTTAAAGTAATTTTAAAGGTCTATAAACAAAATTGACTTAAACTGTCTGTTTTCTGTGCCTTCGGTTTCTTGCATTAGATTTTGGTTTCTTGCCAGTCTTATTAGAGAATATGTTTTAGTAGTTATGACCATAAAAATCAGTAAAATAGAAAAAAAAACCAATAAACCTGCTCTCCCCTAATGAGATACCAATTCTTCTTCAGCAAACCGAATTGTAGCTATACTCACGTAGGCTTTCAAGTGAAAATGAGATGATTGAAATGTGTGTCGTCCTATGTTATTTCAAAATTACTTGATTTCTCTTTCATAACTTTAGCTTCTCTTGTTCCAATCCATTTCTAATCAATGTGTTAAATGGGTTAAATATTTCAAAGTGATATTTTTGTATTCTAAACATCAGTCTTCCAAGGCCTCACCAGCTCCTCCCTTCTGCTCAGATAGTCCTTCTATTTGTACCACATCTTTAGGGGCTGTCATTAGCCTGTGTTCTTCAAGCCCTATTTCACAGATTGCCCCCAAATCCTCCAAAGACTTGGCCTTCCCTTGCTCTCTGCTTCCTCTCTGTTCCCAAGTGTTTTCCATTGGCCTCCAGGATCTTTATACCGCTGCCCCACCCCACACCTGGACAGAGTATCGTGGAGGAGACTCGCTGCTCCGTCACCACAGTGTGAGCCTTCAGAGGTGGAAACTTTTGCCACTGATGGGTGTTCTCCATTCTAGAACCAGCTCAGTGCCTCGCTACGGTGGACACAAAGACCAAGGACAGACTCCTGCATTGTTTCCCTCTCAACACTAGGCTCCTTCTCAGTCCACTATCTGTCAGTCATCTACAGAATAACTTCACATTTCTGTACACACTCATTCATATGTAAGTTTATCTGTCTGTAATTCCTCTTTGCTCTGAGAGAGCTCAGATAACCTTGGGAGGGAGACAGGCTCTTACCACTGTAACTGCAGGTGATCTCACAGACGATTTCTTCTCGCTGCCATATCTGCATCACTTATCGGTTGCTGTGTAACAAACCACTCCAGAACTTTGTGGCATAAAACAACAACCATTTTATTAAGCTCAGATTTCTCTCTGTGTGTCTGGAATTTGGAGAGGGCTTAGCGGGGACAGTTTTGTCTGCTTGGTGATGACGAAATCTCAGCTAAGGTACCTGAGAGAGCTGCACATCTCTGGAAGGCTCCACCTGGGGCTATATTCTGTATGGCGTTCATCTTGATTTCTGGTTCTTACTCATGTTATGATCCTAGGCCTGGAATGACAAGGATGGCTTCCCAGCTCACCTGTCTGGTGCCTCAGCTGGGATAGCTAAATGGCTCCAGCTGGTCAGATCTGTGTCTCTCTCTTCCTCTTGACATCATTACCTTCTGCTTCCTCACTGCATGGTGAAAACAATGGCTGGCTTCCCAAAAAAGTGAATATTTCAAGAGGACTGGAGGATCTGCAGTGAATTTTATGACCTAACCTCAAGAACACCCTAGAAGCTCACATCAATGTGATATATGCTGATTATACTTATGCTTACAGTCTCATTACTTACCTACTGTCTTTACCATACTGTGACCTTGTAAGTAGAGATTGTACTGTGGACACTGTTAGTAGCATAGAGGGGCACCTTCCTGATATGCTAGTCTGTGGTTCGAGAGGAAGCAAGAGGGAACAATAGGGGGACAAGGAGTGTCAATAAAAATCTTACCAATACTGCTACACTATTTATATTCTAGACATTCACAGCAATTTTTAAAAATCATTTTTATGTTTATTCTTCTCATAGTTAAAATTAGATCTTAATAAGTGAACACTGTCCTCTTTCCCCACTGCTGGAAATTCTTATCTCCTTGCCAGTCCCCTCTCTATGTGAACCAGGTGTCAGGACTTAGAGTGATCCAAGTAGTGCTTGATTCTGTGTTGATTCTATGCTGGTCATGTCCCTGCAGCGTTCTTTACTACCCATTGGGCAGCATGAGCCCTTTTTGCCCCCTGTCTTCTTTGTCTCTACTACATCTTCCTTCTTGTGACAAATAATCCTGCTTTAAATTAATGTGAATTAAAATTGAATTTATTTTGAGAAAAACAAAGATAATTGGATGCATTTTGAGTTGTCAACAGTGTTGATGATCCGTGGTTTAAAATATTAAATATTGTGTTCTTAACTTTACCATTGTAGTCTTTTTCTTTGTTTTTTTTTCCCCTCCCCTTATTTTTTTACAGTTTTAATTTTCATTAAGTTTTGCCGATTGGTCTTTGTGGTTTTCAAAATTTCTCAAAGTCTTTGTCACATCAGCATGAGAGCAGCATTCTGAAACTTAAGAGAAAATCGCCAAATGAATTTGATCCACAAAGGGAAAAAAATGACAACATACCTATGTGTGTGACTCTTGTGAAAATGGGGAAAAAATAGCCAGATAAGTCATATTTAGAAATATCTAACTGGCATTTCTTTTTTTTTAATTATTATTTTTTATTATGGTATGTTAGTCACCATACAGTACATTATTAGTTTTTGAGGTAGTGTTCCATGATTCATTGTTTACATATAACACCCAGTTTTCCATGCAATACGTGCCCTCCTTAATACCCACCATCATCCCCCTACCTCTCTCCCATCTAAAACCCTCAGTTTGTTTCTCAGAGTTCACAGTCTCTCATGGTTCATCTCCCCCTCTGACTCCCCACCCTTCATTTTTCCCTTCCTTCTCCTAATGTCTCCTAATCCTATTCCTTATGTTCCACAAATAAGTGAAACCATATGGTAATTTATTTTCTCTGCTTGATTTATTTCACTCAGCATAATCTCCTCCAGTCCCATCCATGTTGATGCAAAAGCTGGGTATTCATTCTTTCTGGTGGCTGAGTAATATTCCATTGTATCTTTAGACCACATCTTCTTTATCCATTAATCTGTTGAAGTGCATCTGGTTTCTCTCCACAGTTTGGCTATTGTGGCCATTGCTGCTAGGAACATTGGGGTGCATGTGGCCCTTCTTTTCACTACATCTGTATCATTGGGGTGAATAACCAGTAGTTCAATTGCTGGGTCCTGAGGTAGCTCTATTTTTAATTTTTTGAGGAACCTCCACACTGTTTTCCAAAGTGGCTGCACCATCCTGCATTCCCACCAACTGTGTAAGAGGATTCCCCTTTCTCCACAGCCTCTCCAACATTTGTTGTTTCTTTTTCTTAATTTTTGCCATTCTAACTGGTATAAGGTGATATCTCAGTGTGGTTTTGATTTGAATTTCCTTGATAGATAATGATGATGAACACTTTTTCCTGTGTCTGTTAGCCATTTGTATGTCTTCTTTGGAGAAGTATTTGCTCATGTCTTCTGCCCATTTTTTTGACTTATTTGACTTGATTATTTCCGGGTGTTGAGTTTAAGAAGTTCTTTATAGATCTGAAATTTCATTGAAAATAATACTTTTCTTCCTTGGAACTGCAGTTTGATGATGGAGTTTCGTGTAGAGTTTGTCTGTGTGATTGCAAGGCTGGCTTAGTTCTTTGCGGCAAAAGTGCCTTACCCTTCCTGCCATGTGGGTACCTGATCTTTCCCAGCCATTTCCATTCCTCTTTCTGCTCTAAGCAGGTCAGTCTCAGTGTCTGCATATTTTAACGACCAAGATGCACTGGATTAGAATTTCCATGTCTGCAATGCTCTTTCAACGGGGTTTATGAGAGTTTTTCTTTGCTTTTGGGTATCTTGGGATTGAATGCGAAGGCGTAATAAGAGGAGGAACACATTTATTATTACAAAGAAAACCTTTTTAGCAAACTCAGAGAATTTAATCTTTCTAAATGTGGAAGGCAAAACAGTTAATAATCATTATGTTCTTATTTTGACTTCCTGCTAGTGGAAGTTTTAGAGGAAGTTCAGTTCAAAAATATGACTAGTTCAATTTTCTTTTCTTTTTTTTAAAGACTTTATTTATTTGACAGAGAGAGAGGCAGCAAGAGAGGAAACACAAAGAGGAGGAGTGGGAGATGGAGAAGCAGTCTTCCTGCTGAGCAGGAAGCCTGGTGTGGGACTCGATCCCAGGACCCTGGGATCATGACCTGAGCTGAAGGCAGCAGCTTAATGACTGAGCCACCCAGTTACACCTAGTTCAATTTTCAAGGGGCAAATTGCATCAGACATTTTACTGTTGTACCTCTTTGACTGTGAAATATTTAACATAAATCTGGTTGGTAAAGAAATCCAGTATTTCATTTATCATTACATGGTCTAACACTTTTGTCTCAGAAGATTTAAAGTTGTTGGGAAAAATTAAATTTGAAAACTTTGAATGTGTAACTGTAAGCCATAATTTCATATATATATTTCATCATCTTAAGGTTTATTTATAAAGCTTCTTTTTTGTATACAAAATGCAGATGCTGTTGTAATCTTGGTATAACTGGTAACCACAGTTGACTAACCAATTAGTGATATCTACACTGTCGTGAGAATCTTACATGGAAACATAACAACACTTACAGTTTTGTTGGGTAAAGTCCCCCAACTGGATGGC